>WBMW01004529.1:192504-210385 GCA_013396635.1 Penelope pileata | reverse complement strand
TTTTTTTTAAATTCAGATATTGCAAGGGAGCTTTCTTGTCTCAAATCTTTGTGCTCCTCGTGGCACTTTTTAACAAAGAGAAACATTAAGCTTAAATGAACATCTCCAGGTAGCCTAGCAACAGGATATGATTAATAATACCTCTCACCTAACTGCATGCAGATAAATGTCTGAAAGTGAAAGGAAATTTAGAATTGTTTGGCCAGAGCCTGGTAGTGCAGTGAGAGAGAAAAGGTAAAATGTGATAATGTCATGTGATCTTTGTTTAAAAAAAATAAAAAAATATAAAAAAGAAAAAATATATTTAATGGGTCAGATCTGCCTTAAGGAGTGAAATACAGAGCAAAATAGCTTTTTTATTTTTCCTTCCTAACAAGTAAATGGTATACTAAGAGAGAATAAATGCCCTTGCTTCTCATTATTGGTTGTCGTCACTAATTTACCAGCCATGTTTTTTCATATGTGAGAGATCAGAAACAATCGGTAGTAATTACTAGGCCATTACAGCTAAAATTAAATGTAGTATAAATGAAATGTTGTATAATTTAATATATAGTTAACGGCTTTCTGGTAACATAACAGTGCTTTTAGGCCTGAAATGGATATTTGTACTCAGTGCTGTACTTTAAAAAACAAACAAAAAAAAAAAAAACAGTATCCAATGTTTTGTATATTTAAGTTTACAGTGGGAGTTTTCTAGCAGAGGAAAGGAGGAGGAGTTGCTATAGACATTGAGCTAAATGTTAGTGCATTATTTAGCTTTTTTTTTTTTTTGCAAAAACTCAAATGCCTTTTGTGTCTGTGTATGTATATATACACACACAAAATTTAATATACTTCTCATGTGCTTAAAATGTGTTAGAATCTGAGTTGGCCATGCACACTTAATTCTTCTCCATTTTGTATTCATTCTGTATAAAAAAGGGGCACAGTGGGAGTACAGTGAATATGGATTCATTTAAAGCACATCTGGTAATAGTGGGGAATTGGTATTTGTATAGGAGTAAAATGGAGTAATACACTTATTTATATGCTGAATGTAGAAGATCTCGTTATCTTGAGACAATCCCATGGACTGGCGTGAAATCATAAACACTTGCCTTTAGAGAAGAAATAACCTATTACAATGCAGAAGCACAAATGTCTGTCCTGCACTACAAAACCTGCATAACCTGCTTTTTCTATTTTCAAATTACTTAATTATACCAATCTTGCACTATCTTTGTGAAATCAGTAGAGCAGTTTTTTTCCAGTTCATTGTATTTGCTGTTCAATGACACAGTGTTACAGAAGTTGTAGGGAAAATATTATGGCAAATTAATTGCTGATAGTACATCTTGCAACTGTCCTGATGTATTCGTAGGCAAACATCCATTGGCAATCATTTCAGTCTTCACTTATTTTGCCTTTACAAGGCTTAATTATTTACTGGCTGGTGGGATCCCAGGTTATGTTAATGAAACAAGGGAAAGGTTTCCTGAGTTTAACTAAAAATTTCCTTTTTTGTTCATGTTTGGTAGCCTACTATCGAAGTATGGTCGCTATTTTGAGTTAGGAAGCAGATCTATTTATAAAGTTCTGACTCTTTTTGCAGGAAAGTTGCTGCCTATTTCTGCAATAGCTACCACCCCCAGTTACTGTGCAAAGATGCTGGTATAGACGTGTTGTGGTGTTTGAGTCATGCAGCCTCGTACCTCGGAGGGTTGCCCTAACCTTTGTTAGCTGAAATGCCCACCTGCAGCTGCCTATTGCATAGTAGGCATTCATTCTGTTCCCTGATATTCAGTGTAGCATACTTAAAAATGTGGGCTGACAGCATACTGATGATAGAAACATGAAGTCCTGAGTTTTGCTTTTTTCATTTAAATAAACTCCAAACCTGCCATTTTGAGGGATTTCGGTAGCATCTTTTTTAGCATCTCTTTCTAGTATTAGTGGAGAGAAGAATTTCTGAGTAGGAAACAAATATCCTTTATCTCGAAGTCTGAAACTCTTCTTTGTGAAATTACTGTAAGACGTGCCTAGTTTTCCTGAGATAAGATGGTGGCCTAATTTCTCTAGCTCTGTTCAAAGAAATCTCTTTGGATCCCTGCTTGTAACTTAACCTAACTATGGTTATGCAAATAACTTTTGGTACTTTCACTTCTTTAAAACAACATTTAGCAAAGGCTGTTCACAGAACTAGTTTGACTTGTATCTCAGCTAATTATTTATTCTCCAAGGATTATAGCTTCTTAGTCAATGAAAACTATTCACACAGCTCTATTCCCAGCTCCATTGACCTTCTAGTTTGAGTCAACTGTTTTTGCTTGGGTCTTCTGCCCTTAAATACATACGTAGGATTTTGGTTGAAAACCACAAAATAAGAGCATATTGTAACTACAAGCCCCTCTTTGGTCTGTAGTTTCAGGACAGGATTTATTTTGCCAGAGAATCACATTTACAAGTCATGGAAGAGAGACTTTCATATGGAGAATGTTAACTTAGATGAGATAACCAGTGATTGTTCACGGACAAACTTCATTTTCCAACCAGTCAGTTTTAAGATGAAGCATCAGTAACAAAACAGCTGTGCATACAGTTTTGCAAATGCATAAAATGTTGTTATATAATGCAAGAAAAACAATTCTGAAATGAGAAATAGCTAATGTTGGGGTTAAAAGAAGAAACACAGCATCACATTGACTAAAACCAGATATGAGGTCCCCATGCACTTCTTCCCCATAGCTCATTGTAGGCGGATATAGGTGGATGCAATAGTTCTCCATGAAATAGACAGTAATAAAGTTCTGTGTACCCTGAATAATTACTAATTGAGGAGTAATTACATGTTTATTGCATGTTTAGACTACAGACCAAATTTCAGAATTCATTTGTGGCTTGGAGTGTCTCAGTATCTTTTGCAACCCAACTGAGACACCCAATAAGGATCCTCTTTTTCAAAGTGCTGTAAATCTTTCCTGCACTCGAGGCAAAAAAGTGTATAATGTTGAATCCATTCAGGCTTTTACGTGGAGCATAGTTCTGGTCTTTTTTTATTTTAGAATTCAAAGGGGTGAGGAAATCTGTTTGGCTGAGAAATGTAGAGAGAATTAAGTATTTTTAGCTTTGTCAGAGTGCACGCATGTATGTCTTTTGATCCCTCTGCCTTCTACCACAGCTGCCAAAAACACTTAAGCATGCATCTCTGACTTGCAGTAATGTGCTTTGTTCTTCCATCAGTGAAACTGGTGTTGTGTGTTTCAACTGTAGATTTGACCACAGTGTTGCAAAATGCCCTCAGGGTCTGATGTTGTTGAGAAGATAGCGCATCAGCCAACTGATGCAATTTCTAAATGGCTTGTTACCGGGTAGCATAACTTCCATGCTACGTGTCTCAGGTAACAGGAGGCAAAATCAGAGCAGCTTGCTTCTTCAATATCTGTTCAAGGATCCACTGGATCTGTTTGGTGTAACACTTACAATGCAATCATTAATCTTGATATTTTCATTCTTACGGAGATGAGTGACATGCACAGAAGTCTGAGCAAATCCATTTCATTCATTGAATCCTGTTCAGCATACCTATAGTGTTGCTGTATGGCCTTGCAGAATTTTCAGTTTCATAGATGTCTGAAATGTTAAATATGTTTCTTTTTCCTTGAACTAAACAAAAGTGGTTTATTTAGTACAAGAAGGTGGGGAGGGAGAGGAAGAGAGCAAATACAGTGATTGAAATTGCTTCTTTGTGCAATTCAGACTGTTCGTCTTTTGTCACTGCTTTTTCATCAGCTATTGTTAGTAGTCTTTGATTTCAACTGTTCCTTGTGCTGTGCTCCCTTTTGTTTGGGTGTATTTTCCTCTAGATCAATCTCTATAGTGATTTTTAATATTATGATTTTTTTTTATTGTCTTAAATATTGAGAGTCGAATTTCTTCTGGCTTCTTCATCTCTTCAGTCTTTCTCTTCTTCCCTCCTCGGCAGTATTCATACATTTCTTTTGCTGAACGCTTCCAATCATTTACTCTTGGTGCTGAAAATCCATCTGTTGGTCAGAGAGTGTAACTGGCATATGACAACATCATCCTTCCACTGCCAGCAGAAGAGGCCACTGAAATAGTTGCACGTGAAGCTGAATTGACAGATAAAAGTTGGTTAATTATCTTCACTGTTTCTTTGCCATTTGAGAAGCAGCATTACAGTACTACAGTATATAATGGTGGGTTGGTGTTGTCTTAGACTGTTGGGAAGTGTGGGGGAGTTTTGGCAAGTTTTTTGGGGTGTGGTTGGCTTGTTTTTTTGTTTTTTTGTTTTTTGGTTGTTTTTTTTTTTTGCCCCGAGGAGAGTTATTTTGACTCAGGGAGAATACATTTAAGGAAAACTGTACTCCGTAAGTCTCAAAGTGGACTTTCAAAATGACAGATGAAAAACAGTTTTCGGCTATCAATCTTATTTGAGTGAGTAAAGATTCTGTGGACAAAGTTGACATGCCTATTTAAAACAGACAGAGGCCACCAGTTCCTCTGCTTTCAATCTTTTTTTGATAACTTGAAGAGCTTCTGCTTGGTCTGAAGTATAGACAATGACATCTCAAATAATTTCTGCCATTTGCTGGTGCAGCATGGGTGGATTGTGTGCATGTAAGCTTAGTAGCCAAGGGGAGAGCATGAAAGGGAGGTCGCACAACGAACAGGATGTCCTCCCAGGGAATGGCCACAACAAAGCTCAGGAACCCAACAACAGATAATAAAGAGAATGGGGAATATGAGCGGGCGCTGACCAAGAGGCATCACAGAAAAAGGCATGAAAAGAACCGGCTTGTGTGGAGCCAGGTGTAGACCTTGGAGCTCAGTGGCAATGGTGTTCTTGCTTCCTCTGTCTGCAGGAGGTAGGCTCTCAGACCTAATAAATAAGGCTTGTGGATTGCTGTAGTTGATTTTTTTCCTTCTGTGAAGTTTGTGTTTAGCTTGTGACACCTGTGTAGACCCTGAAGCCAACAGGGACATCTCATGTGGTTAAAGTTAAGGGAGTGCTGAAGTGCTTTGGTTGCTTGATTTGTGTTCCTTGCTGCAGAATTGAGTTTTAGCACATGCAATATAGTAAGGTCAGAAGAGGCAGATTTAGGAAGAAAATTTGCTACACCTTGTCTTCCATTTCTGGGCTTCTTTCCACAATTCTTATCCCTGTGGTGCAGACGTCTTTTTTGCCATCGCAGGGTCCATTTTCGAGAGTGTCTGGAAGAGTTACTGAAATTGGAACCGTAAAAAGCAGGCAAATGATAAATACATTGAGAGGTAAAGATTATTTTCCTTAGCTTTAATAAAGGAACCATAAGCATTAAGGCAAATAGGCTTAGAAAGGATAAATCTAGCTAGATTGCTTTTCTACTTTCCTGATAAGATTACAAAATAAGCAGATAAAAGGCAAGTGATATAGCATGTACATTTTAGTAAACCTTTTGATACCATCTCAGCAAAGTGTACATGAATAACTAATACATGTTGGCTGGGATAGAAGCATGGGCATATGGACTCTGGATGAGTTGAAGGACTGTAAATAATGAGCAGTGATGGATTGAGTCAGGATGAATTGTACTAATGAGGCTCTGCAGGAGTTAGGATTTAAGCCTAAGTTTTTATTCTTTAACATCTTTATTACAGCATCTTTTCCACATGCTGCTGATTCCCCCCCCCCTCCCCCTTGTCAAAAACGCCAGAAAGACAGAAGTAAAATGTTGGCACCTGCTGGGATTAGTCCTAGGCAGAACTCAAATTCAAGTGTACGTTAGAAATGCTCAATCCTTGAAAGTAAGGAGACTAAATAACTTTATTTATTTATTTATTTATTTTTTAGAGGCAGTAATGAACTTGCTACTAATGCTTATAGCCAAATAAAGCTATAGCGGATTAAATGACTGGATGACTGAGGCATAGCAGCAGTGTTCATCTGGATGCCAGGAAAGCTTACATTGAAGGGAGTTTAGTTTTCTGTCAGGGATGTATAGCAAGTTATTGAACATCTTCCTTAAGAAAGTTACTT
Organism: Penelope pileata; assembly: GCA_013396635.1. Lineage (NCBI taxonomy): Eukaryota > Metazoa > Chordata > Aves > Galliformes > Cracidae > Penelope > Penelope pileata. The sequence continues at coordinate 204,366 of WBMW01004529.1, read as the reverse complement.
AAAGCCTTGCTGCTTGAGACATCCCATGCTGCACTAGAAGAAAGCAATGAAACGTGCCAAGTGCAGGAAGATGATCTGAGTAACTCCTGTCTCTATATAGTCTTTGTCTACAGGTCTAGCCTCCAGGCAGCTGGCTGACAGTGTCCTGTGTGGCAAGTGCTACTCCAGCTTCCACCCCCGAACAGTCCCATTCTCCCCATCAGCTCTGACGCTGCTGGATGTGCCACCTTACAGCAAAGCCAAATGTCTGGTGATCTTTCCCAGGTGTCTACACCTATGTTCTTGAACACCTACAATGAAAGGGGAAATATCAGCATGTAGTTAGTATTTTATGCACGCTCTCTGCAACACAGTGAAAGTGCTCAGCTGTGTTATAAGGAATGACCATAAAATAGCTTTGCCTGAATAACAAGTTCTGGAGAGCTGTTACTCAGAATGTTAACAATAATAAAGCAGAATATCTACAGAATGTTCCCATACTGGATGCTATCAAAGCAGACAGGGATAGATTAGACCTGCTCAGAATTCTTTTGTCAGGATATTTTCAGTGAAAACTGCTTTTCTTGTTAAAGTCGTCACTCTTGGAAGAAAGATTTATTTATTTTATTTTATTTTTGACAGATTGCCACTGAGTGTTGAAATAATGATTTCAATTTTTCTGGAACTTGTTTGTATCTTCAAAATACTATTAGGCAATGCTACTAATTCTCTTATAAATCACATAGTACATAGCATGACTTGAATGCATACTAGTGTGTTACAAGAGGTTTAGAAAAAAGCCTATGTGAATCTGTCAATGATATAATAATCTATGTAGTACCGGGGTTTTTTTTTTTTTTTTGAAGATTTTGGGTATAAGTCTGTCACTCTTGGTTTGTAATGGAAGGTTATCACTTGCACCTAAATGTGTACAGCTGCAATTGATGTGCCAGGTAATAATGGAAAATCAAAGCTGGCAATAAAACTTTTCTTACCATTGTTATATAGGATATTGTGGAAGTATTTTTGATTTCTGATTTCTCAAATTTCAGTGCCCAGAAACCAGCTTATTTAGTTTTTTCTCTAGATGAAATGATGTATGTATCAACCAGTTCTGAAATGACTGTTTTAATTACGTGGACACATAGAATATCTTGTCTATGCATTGGAAATTAAACAAAGACATGGCAATAGCGATGTTTTATCCTGAAATGAAGAAGGAAAAATGATGAACCAATTGCTGTAGAAATTTGAACTTGCACCTTCAGGCTTTCATTTCTCTCAATCTTGAGCAAATTCTAGATTTATTATTTAAAAAGAAAAAAATATATGATATTCACTTTTTGTGAATTACAGTTGTAATACATGTAGGTCACTCCAAAAGTAATGCTTCCTATTTATTTCCATGGAAACTACAACAGATACAAAGAGCACAATAATACTATTTGATAGAGCAAATTCTCAGCTACAAAACACTATTTTTCAACGTACCACCATTAGCCACACATTTTCACGAGCTATGAACAAGAGCATGCATGCCACACTCATAAAAATCTGCACCAGTGGAGGTGACTCAATGTTTCACAGCTACAATGACAGCATCGTTGCTAGGAAAGTGTTGCCCATGCAGTCCATCTTTCATCAGCCTGAACGGATGGAAGTCAGAAGGCATCAAATTCAGACTCTATTTTGGGTGTGGTGGGACAGTCCAGCCAAGACTGGCAATGTGCTCCATGAGCTTCAAACTGGTATGGGGCCTGGTGTTACCATGTTGCAGGAGAAAGATTGTCTTCTTCTCTGGCTTGAGTCTGGAAGTTGGAGCCTTCAGCTCAGTCAGCGTTGCAATGTAGTGGTCAGAGATGATGATTTGTCTGGGTTCCAGGAAATCCAGAAGGATCACCACTCTCCAATCTCAAAAGACAGTGCACATCGCTTTACCCACTGAGGGCTGCATCTTGAACTTGTTCTTCAATGGGGAATTCGTATGTCACCACTCCATGGACTGCCGTTTTGACTCTGGCTTGTAGTGGTGACACAACGTCTTGTCACTGGTGATGATGCAATCCAGGAAGCTGTCGCCCTAAGCCTCCTATTGGTTCAGTAGGTCTCTACAAACTTGTATGCAGTGTTCTTTCTATTCCTGTATGAGCATTTGCGGGACCTACCCGGTGCAAACTTTATGATATTCCATCATTGCCACCATCATTTCCAATGCACTGAAGCTGAGACTCAGCTCCGTACAGTTTCCTGGTCATAATCCTGCAATTTGTGTGGATGAGCTGACGGAGATGATCTTCATTTAGTGGTATGACAGTTGTGTGTGGCTGTCCAGAAGATGGCTTGTCTTTCATGTCACTGTTGCCACTGCTGAAACACACCACTCACCACCTCACTGTGCTCACATCCACTGTTTGGTCTCCATAAACATTGAACAAGCATTGGTGAGTGTCAGTGAGTGCTATTTTTTCAGCATGGAGGAATTCAATTCCACACCTTTGCTTCAGATGCTCTTCCGTGTCAGACACCACTTGGTCAGGCTGCCCTTCTGCTGCCATCTGTTGCCCTGCAACAAAATGGAATGGAATTATTGGCAGGAAGATTCAACATCTACTGCTGTACCAACACCATCTGCCTTTGATGTCGTGGGCCATAATAAAATAGGAGGCATTACTTTTGGAGCAGCCCTCCTATATATCAACCTAAATAGAAAAAATCTTGTCTTGCACGCAGGCAGTCAGCAACTAATAGCATTTCTCTACTGAAAGTTTAGCAAACATGGTTAATAATCTTTCTTCAGTGAGGAAATGTTGCAGGTTCTTTCTGCCACTTCTCGTAATTAAGCTTGTAAGAGATGTAATTAAGTCCTGTTATATGTCTCACACTGCTGGTGCTGCTTGTCTTCTTAAATCTAAATCTAAGCCAAAAGAAAAACAAAACTATTTTCTTGCGCATCTTTTAGGTTGAGCTAGAGCAGATTTAAATAAATGATTTTGAAGTTAATTGGATGTGAAAACGTAGCTTTAGTTTTGTGTGTAACTTGAATTTAGGAAGTAAAGGAAGAAATAGTAAAAGATGGGAATTGCTTATAGATTATGCATCATTTTAATGCCACAAAGAAAATAATTAGTTCAAAGGACTGCAGACAGTGACAGCTCTTTTTTATTTGAAGTATATCTATTAGTAGCATATATTTCTACAATTTCAGTTGTGAAACAAATGATTTGTTTCCGATAATCTCCATCAGCAGCAGCAGAAGCAGTTGTTCAGTGACTTAATGCAAACAATACGATGTCTAACCCAATAACTTAGCATGAACATTTTACTTTATTTTTCACAGATATTTAAGCCAGTTATCATCCACTGTTATATCAACAGTACTGTAACTGATGTGGTCCTGTTCTATATCTAACACTTGCATACTTCTGAATTCTGTTTTATAAATTTGTTACTGCAGTCTTTTGTCTATGATGATCTTTCAGAAAATGAAGCTCTGCCTTTCTAGCTTCTGAAGAAACTGAAGCATACATTAATGCATAGAGTAGTTCTCTACCTCACTAAGTCTGGAAAGGCTTCTGAGTGAGATGCTGTTCAGGGTCAGCTGGAGTTCTGGCATACAGCTGCTAATGGTCAGTGCCTGTCTTGAATGTGCTGTGAAAGGAGTCCTTCCAGTTCAGTATTAAGTACAAGGGACTGTCTGTGTTCATTTTGGTCACAGCTATTAAATGAGAGGTTGGAACATTCAAGAGGAGAACAATCCCCTTTCTTGAACTAATGCTATGCAAGCAGATGAAATAATGTTTTATGTTAATGCAGAGCTGAGCCTAGGTTAGGGCCAAGATCCTGGTAAATGCTATGACTCCCATGTACATCTTTCCTCTCATCAGCCTTTAGTCATCCGGAAGGTGCTTTATTCCCTGGACATCCTCCAGGTGGTTCCTTCCTTGCAGAACAGGCTGCAGAGCCCTGGCCAGAGACAGCATTGCCAACTCAACCTTACAAACTGCACTTCCCCATCTAGGTGGCCCTGGGATCTGGATTGTGTGGTGATCATCAAGCCATGTGTCTGTCCTGCTTCCCTGATGCTAAACCGGCTTTGGAAATGACTGATGTACATGGTGACAAGCTGGCTTCCCTAAGACAAAAGAGTTTATTCAGAAAAGGAACTTTTCTTTTAAAGAAAAGAGTGTTGTAAGCAAGCTACATGTATGGTTAGTCAAGAGCCAGTCACCCATCTTTCACAGTGAGAAAACTGATTAGCACGTTAAATAATGTATCCTCATTATAGACAACTCTGAGTATGGCAGAGAACCTGCCTTTTCTGGTGTCGGTATCCCCAACCTCCACTGATTCCACTTGTTTCTGCAGTAACTCATCTTCTCCAACCATTTAGGCAGCACCACAATCGCTAGCAAGCCCATGCAGATAAGTGAAAAGCTTACAAAATAAATGTAGTAATCTTTAACCGTTTGGTGATTCCATAGCATCTGTCACATAGTGCTCCTAGCCACGCTCTAAGGGCTTAAAAATGACATTGAAAATGTGTATACTATTAAGCCACTAGATGTACAGACTTACCACAATTCATTCCAAGCAATGAAATGTGGATATAGGGTAGATCATGCAGTAAAATGGGAATAATCAGACAAGATTAGACCCTTGATACATAAAAGCATGGAGGGCAAAAATAAATTGATACTGAAAGATTATTTGAGGATAATACTAAACACTTTCATATATTCATATATAGTGAATATCTGCTTTAGCAATGGGAAAGGAATTAAAATTATACAGATGAACAAATACTTTAGATCATAATTAAGCTTCCATTGCAGTCAGTTAACTTTTCTATTTTGTGCATTGTATTTTTAAATACTCATTAGCTGAAGAAATTGAAGAGCAAAAAGAAACAGGTAGGATGCTGTATTTTTTCCAAACCTTAGATGCTTACTATCTTTTTCATGTCAGTGTTTTTTCTGTCAAATCCTGTGGTGGCAGCCATCCGCAGCTCAACAACCTTACCTCTGTCTGCAGTTTTGCCATTCTTATCTTGCACAGCTCTAGCTTGTGTGCTTCCTCACATCCCTTTCTCACAACTTAGCAGTTTTCTTAGAAGTTTGAGCCAAGGTAACACAGCTGTGCGGTTTCAGTACTGGGCCTGGGATCACAGGCAGCTGGACCCCAAGGAGGAGGGTTATGGTACTTAGGGTAGAAAAACATCTTTTCAGGCTTCAGTTCTTCTGTTGCTAAAATACAAGTAAACACAGAGCCCTAGAGCAAGTCAGGGATCTTTCTGACAAAATATTCTCCTTTGGAAAGAAATGCTGAGCTAGTGCAACTGTAAAACTGTGTGTGGGGAAGGATATATCAAATGAATTTTCTATTTAAATTCATTTATTTGGAGAACTGTGTTGATGTTATTGTTTTGACATCTTCTGAACAAAAGGATCCTTTTTAACTTATTCTGAATATGTTAAAGTCCATAGCCCAAGAGAAAGGCCAGAATTTCTTTGAAATTAAAGTTTCAACTAGTCAAAATTTTCTGTTTTTTCTAAAAAAAAAATGTAATTTTAATCTCTTCTTCATTTTGAGTAAAAAACGTTTGAAAAAAACGTAATATTTTTCAAGATATAAAGATACAAGAAGTATTTTCTACTTAGCTTTCAATGCAAATGAAAAATGAAAAGATTCTTAGTTTTATATATATACATACTTTTAAGTAAATTAAGACAATCTGAATTTTATCTAGGAGACGAGAAGGCATTTAGAGACAAAATTTTCTGCTACCCTAAGGGGGAAGGAAAAAGATATGGAATGTGTATGCAAACTCCAGAGCCAGAGAGAGAGAGGTCTTTCTGCTTCTCCCTATGTTGGAAAGACAAAAAGCAAGCTATGGCTGCGCGGTTTTTCATTTTACATCTTCATCCCAGAGCATTTCTATTTAACATCTTGTTTGTTTGGTTTTAAATGGTTTTGGGAATTCTCTTTTTGCAAGTTAAATTATGCTTTTAGGCTTCTTTACCTAAGGAAGAAGAAGAAACTGGGTCACCGTGAAGTGTAACACAAAGTCTAAACTTTTGGAAGATGGAAATGGGTAAAAAGGATTAGCAGATTTGGATCTGAAGCCATGCCTTGAATTCCTGATCCAGGTTTTTGGGATTGCCTGGGCTTTCCTGTGTTAGTCTGGCTCAACAGGGCCCATGGCCGTAGGGGTCCAAACTGGTATTTGCAAAGGGAACTGGATTCTCTGTGGTGGGACGGGTGATGTGTAGGTGAAATCAATTAGCACAATGCCTAAAGCTGCTGTGCTCTCAGAACAAAAGCAAACCTTTTGGGACTACGTTAATAGTATGGGATCTAGTCTGGATTATGAATCAAGTTCACATAGGCTGCAGTTGAAATGTTAGGCAGGGCTATGGTAACGATCATGCCTGTATAGACAACTGAATTTGCATAAACACATTTCTTGAAAAGATACTATATTAATACCTTTCCCAGATAAATCAAAATAGTTTATTATTCCAGATATCCTCAAAATCAATTAATTACATTTTTGGTTTCCAAAAGCTGATAAGGTGCATAGTTTTGGTGGAAAAATACACTCATTTGACTTCTTTTAAAAGTGTTGCCAATCCAGCTGGAATCTAGGCTAGTTTGGAAATGGGCCTTTAAAACCATCCTCATATTTTTGTAATCCACCGGCATTGAAAGCCACCTATCATAAGATGGAGATGTCTTTCTGCTAATGCAATTTATTTAAAATAGCTAAAAAAATTTTGCTTGTCATTTAATAAGAATATTTTCTTGGAAAGTTATGCATTAAAGGTTAAGTGCTAGAGTTGATCTGAAAGAAACCAGGACCATTTGCATTAGCATTAAGGCAGCTTCATACGGTAGCTCCTTTGCTCTTTGCACTCTTTTTGAAGTTAGTTACTTGGACAAGGCATTCGTTCCTGAAATTAAGACATCGAATTTCTGATCCTGTTTCTACTTGTGATATGAAAATTACATCCCAAGGAATTATATGCTCAGGATAGTGTCAGAGAACATTTGCTAGGTTCTCAGTCCCATTCCATGTGGGACAAACTCCTCAGTGAAGGGCTCTTCATGCTGAGTTTTTCTCGTCTGTTATGCAAATTCTGAGGCTGGATGGTTGCTCTTTTTTTGTCTCCTGGCTTTTTGCCATGTAAAGGATTAGATGTATTTGTGTTTTGGGTTGACACTAATGAATAAAATGTACAAAATTAGGGTGAAGTCTGCATGAAGTGTTGCTGGAACCTGAAGTATTGCTGGAGGAGGCCCACAACTCTTTTGTGGCTGCTCCCCTGTTAACAGAGTTCAAGAGGACACAGGCTGACCTGATGGTGGGGAATGCAACTGCAGAATCCTCTGCCCACAATTCTCTTCATCTGGTCTTGGCAATTCAAACATGGTCTTGTGTAGCTGAACAGCCCGTTGGCCATAACAGGCTCCATGTCTGGGTTGCTCAACTTGCTGGGAGGCTCTGGGCAGGTCATGTAGCTTCTCCTGTCTCAGCCGTGGAGTGTTAAGGATGGATGCAATCCTGTATCCCACATCCTTTTATTAGACAAAACCAAGAAACTGTTCAAGCTAGGCCTGGAATTGACCCAATCAACAACCACTTTAAAAACTCTGTTAGGAAATTGCTGAAACCATCTGTTGTTTTTTTGGGTTTTTTTTTTTGTTTTGTTTTGTTTTGTTTCAATTTCATTTATTTTTATTTTTTTGAGTTATTGGTGGTGTTGTATTTAATGGTTCCATGCCTTTCTTATCAAAAGGAAGGAAAACTTCGTGTTGCTTTTCTCTAACAGCTGTACTCTGGGCTTATAAAATGCTTCTCTCTGCCTCAAATGGCTGAAACACAATAGTTTATAGATGTATTTTGAAGTAACAAAGCTGAATATTTTTGTTAAAATATGTCTCTGGAATACCAGATAGTGTATCAGATGCCCTCTTGTTGATGGGTTGCCCCCTGGTATTTCATTTGGAGAAGTGACATCCTAAAATTCTTGCATTGGATGAAGAATTTCTGTAGCAGTCTAGTAAAAATAGACAGCATTTTCCCCCCTCATGGAAATTGACCTCTTTCTTCTGTATCTAAATGAAACTCCCCTTGCTTTTTTGAGTTAAATTATGCACAATTACAGCAAAACACTGTTCTGAGTTTTGTCATGCATAGTAATTTCATGATTACTACCTAGGATGTGTTCACACTTACGTATTTACAAGTTGATTAAATACCTTGGTTACCTACTTGAGTAGCTGGTTTTGTAAAGTTACAGCATTTTGGAGGGAGAGAAGTTCTTGTTTCTTTCTAATGATCTCACAGTGCTGTAGGAAGGGTATGAATGTGGGAACCTTGGCCACAGTGATGAACCAGGGAACCTATGCAGCTTTTCTCCGCAGCACTGCACCTCTGGCACAGCACGTTCCCCCTCTGGACATGAGGTCCTATGCTCTGCAGTGGCCAGGCTGTGGTTGTGCTGGGCACTGTCTTACAGTAGTATAGGATTGAAAAGGAAGAGTGGGTGCAATACAGCAAAGAGGAGGTGTCAGTGCTCATTCTTCTCCTGCTGTGGGAGCTTCAGGGATGCTGTGGCTGTTTTGCGCCAGGGTTATGGGAAGGTCTGTGTTAGCAGGTGAGAGACTTTAAAAGACCAGTCTGCTGGCACTTAAAAAATGTACTGTTCTTTGACAGTGCCAGGTCAGTTATCTGCCCTTAACTATGACATCTAGAAGTAAAAGCCTGCTTTTAGAAACTTCCATCTTCTGCTGTTCTTACCAGTGGCTGCCATTCAGGTCTGAGAATTTCTCTGCCCTCCTACCTACCAGCCACAGCAGTTTCATGTGTGCTTTCTTAGGATAGTGTCTCCCCTTCCCATAGAAATAACAGTCCTTCCCTAAACAGTCATTGCTGTTTGAAAAGAGAAAATATATTAGAAGTAACAGTCTCAAATTTGAGAGATCTTTTTGTTGGACATTACATAGGGCTGATCTAAGGCTGTGAATGTGTACCTCCACATTGTTTTCAAAAACAAATAGCTTTTAAAGATTCAGATTTGTTAAATTTCTGTCCTTCAGTAGAATAAGCGTTCTTTCTACTGTCTATACTGGTTGGCATCAATTTTCTATATATTATTGCATTAATGAATAGTTTGCTATTGCTGAAGAGGGAAATTCTGGAAGTGTTACTACTCCCCTTGCTGGTGTATTGTAGTAATGGCACTTACATATTTTCTGGTTTACCAGCAGTAAACTGCTTGCTGTTTGAATAGATGAGGGTGATTTTAAGGGAGTTAAAATTTAAAAGTTTTTTTCTCATTGCTTATACCATGTTAGTATTAAATGACTTTCACGTGTTTTTTTTATTTATGCATGCACAGACCTTGGGCGTGTATAAATTTCTCAGCATATTTTTCTTGTAGCTTGAGCTATTTAAACTGGGGCATGGTAACAATTTCAGCTGGCTTATTTTTTGGAAAAACTTATTCTTCTGAATGAGAAGTCAAAAAGACTTGTAGAAATTCTGGTAAATATTTACTAATATTGCTATATTAGGAGATAATAATAATAATTAGTTTTCTAAGAGTTAGAAGCTGGAAGTTTTTAACATGGGGCCAGTTTTTTCCTGGTCCCATCTGACTGATACAGATAGATCAACCACAATCTCTTAGGTAAAATGAGTTCTTTGTTATGCTAATAGAAAAGCATTTGCAGCTTTTTTGCCTCACTGCACAAACAATGAAAATAATATCTAATTTGCAGAGAAAAGATGATATAGAAGTTAGACCTAGTTTTTAGGGAAACTGGGATCTTCACAAGGAACTTAATGCTTTTTTGTTGTGGTTTTTGCTTTTTTAACACTTTGATAAAAGGTAACATAAGCAAAGCAGAGCTGTACTTCAGGAATCCATCACCTGCAGAATAATATTCTACTGCTGCATCTGGTGTTGTGCTGGAATAGCTTTCACACGATTTCATATGAGCAGGGCATAATTTGGTTGCTTGTTTGCACAACAATAACAAGCTGCATGTGGTCAGACAAAATCTGCTGAGTACAGTTGTCTGGTTTCCAGCAGCTAGCCAAAAGCGGATTGCAAGGGAAGAACTGGGAGTTAAAAGAAGAGCATGTGGTCTCCTCCCCAATTTATTTCCTAATTTCATTTTGATAATGCACTAAGATTTCAAAATTACTTTCAAAAAAAAATTCTTTGTTTTCTGGAGGGCAAAAATGAGGAGCCCCTAAAGCAGAACTTAAGGAAAGATGTGGGTGGCTCTACGTGCACAGCACGTGTGCCCTGGTCAGCAGTATAGCCCTTAGAGTGGATTGGGACTCATGGCCCCTATAACATAGCCCAGTCTCACTGGATGTGCACATTTCATGTCGGGTCTTGTGTGTATTGCTGTGACTTTTTTACTTCAAAGGCTGAATTTGTGTTGTGAGTGAAGCCCCAGTAAGTCACTAAAAGAGGAGTAAGGATGTGCACTTTGTCCAGCCGCATTTCTGCAAACAAAATGAATTCAAATGAAGTGCAGAGTAATGAAGGACCTGGGTCAGAACTTGTGATTATACCTCTGACTTATGAACACCAAGTCTGAGATGAAAGATCTAAATCTCATCACTTCACCTTACAATATAATGAAATAATCCATTTAATTTGGGGTGCTCTGTCACCTTTCATGTAGAGCGTCCTAAGGCGGGGAGGTGCCCAAACCACATAATGGCTGTGGAGGTGCCTGGCAGGGAGCCTTAGAGTGTCTGAGCAGGTGACACAGCAGGGGGCTGCATCAAGCAGCGTGGCCAGCAGGTCGAGGGAGGTGATCCTGCCCCTCTGCTCTGTGCTGGTGAGACCTCACCTGGAGTACTGCATCCAGATGTGGAGTCTTCAGCACAGGAGAGACATGGAGCTGTTGGAGCACATCCAGAGGAGAGCCACTAAAATGATCCAAGGGAGGGAACACCTTCCCTATGTTCAGCCTGGAGAAGAGAAGGGGAGACCTGATAGTGGCATTTCAGTATCTTAAGGAGGACTAGAAGAAAGAAAGGGACAGACTCTTCAGTGGGGTCTGTGGTGATAGGAGAAGGGGAAATGGTTTTGTCTTAGTTTCTANTCAACTCACGAGTTCTACCGCACTTTTTTTTTTCCTTAATTCTCTCCCCCATCCCACTTGGGAGGGGGGAGGGGGAGCGAACAATAGTGTGGGACTTAGCTATCTGCTGGGGCAAACCACAACACTTTTCACCCTAAAAGAAGGGAGATTTAGGTTGGATATAAGAAAAAACTTTTTACAGTAAGGATGGTGAAGCACTGGAACAGGTTGCCCAGAGATGTGGTGGATGCCCCATCCCTGGAGGCAAGGTCAAACTCGACTGGGCTCTGAGCAACCTAATCTAGCTGTAGGTGATCCCGTTCATTGCAGGGGAGTTGGACCAGATGACCTTTAAAGGTCCCTTCCAACTCTAAGGATTCTGTGATTCTATGATAAGAAGGCTTTTCATGTAACTGCTGTGCTCACATTTGCCCAGCATGAAGGGGGGCACAGCAGGACCGCATGGGGAGGGACTGTCACCACTGTCCTGTCACCTGTCACTGTAGCAGTATGCCCTGCAGGGTGCACTGCGCTTACCATGCTTCTTGCTACAAACTGTGTTTTCCTCTGAGGTGCTGTTAGAGGGAGAGTCTGTTCTTTATGCCTATTTAATGGCAGGAAGTACATTTTCAAGGCATATGGTTAAAATACAAGTTGTGACATTTTCATTGTTGATTTTTCTTCTGTATGGCATACTGGAAAAAATATTGGAGATCTTTCTGCAAAGGTGTCTGCACACTCAAAACCCTAAAGGACAACTACCCCCACACCCCC
>WBMW01004529.1:41484-192478 GCA_013396635.1 Penelope pileata | reverse complement strand
AAAAAAAAAAAACACCCAAAAACCCACACATTCTTTTTAATTAAACTCCCCGAAGCTAAATATGGCTAGTTGAAGGCACTGTGGGATTGTAATCCAGAAACACAGAACTAATTTCCTTGTTTTACTTTTAAATTAGTTTATTTCTGTTAACTAAAATTGAAATGTTTCAATTATGAATAATGCCAGGAAGAAGGAGCACACTTGAGTGGATTTAATGAATTGTGTGTGTTCTCGCTGCTTTGTGAGCGTGTGCATGGCGGTGGAGCTTCTGAGACCTGTCACTTATTGTATGCTGAAATGCATGTTTTATTTATGATGTATTAATTTTAACTATCCCAGCTTTTTTGTTTCATGAGCAGGGTTTCTGTAGAGCCCTAAGATTATTTTAATATGTTCAGAAGAAATTTCCACAGCCACTGAATTGGAGAGCTTTGTCTCATGAAAGTGTAAGAGTAGCATGTCTCTTGTCTACTTTTATTAGCCTGAAGAAGGCACTGGATTTTTCTGGCATGATTGAGAATACCAAAGGGCGATTTATTCCCTTCTCTGGATAGGAAGATTGTCTGCATTTACAATCCATGGTATTACATGTCTATACTATATTAGCCCATGTTGAATCTGAACAAATAAGAATGTAAATACTCTGCCCAAATTTGTGATAGGTACTAACAATAAAACCATAACCTTTTTTGATGGTAGTGTAAGAGGTCAAATTGTATTTTACAGCATCTTAGTACTAGTTTCTGTTGCTTTTAACTAAGCAAAATTTCCTTAGGAGTTTTGAATTTCAGTGCATTTTTGTGAGTTTTATCAGCCGTTTTCTGTAAGAAATTGCTTAGTGAAAAGCTGTGTTTTAAGGTTGCAATTTAATGTTTTAGAAGAATATAGGAGTTCTTTTTTTCTTTTTTTTTTTTTTTTTAACTAAAACCCCAGTGTTACAGTAACTTATGAGCACACAGGAGAACTGCTTTTCTAGCTAACATCATTGATTACAATAGTGCAAAGACAGTGAATGCAGCAAACCAAATTAATGTGGTAAGGTTATTACTTCATTAGAAAAACAGAAAAGTGCATTTCATGCTTTTTAAGTGTGAAGGGGAAAAAAAAAACTTTTCACAGAAGTTACATCCTCTTTAAAAAAAAAAAAAAAAAAAAAAAAAAAAGAAAAAAAAAGAACCAGAAATCAGTATGATTTAAAGCAGTTGTTGGTGATCAGTTCAAAATTGCCCATAGCTGTTTTACAAACTGAAGTGTGATTGTCATTGTGAGATTCTCCACGTTAAAAAAAAAAAAAAANTTGGGAGTTACCACATTAAAAAAAAAAAAAAAAAAAAAAAAAAAAAGGCAACATTTGAAAAAATGGGAGAACTCCTATTTACAGAGCAGCACTGAATAGCTTTGAAGCAGCATCTCCACATCCGATTACCTGTGTATCTGGAGTGTGTTTGGGGAGTGGGGTGTTTGTTTTAATTCTCTATTAAGAACAGTTTGTGAATCTTCAGGCAGCCAAGGGCTGCACAGGTGCCCAGAGTTAATTCTTCCTTCTATGTTTGCAGCATCACCACTCAGTGAGACAGCTCTTGGGAGCAACCGAAGTGTATCAGTTCATTGGATATTGAAACCTCACTCACTTCTTTTTTTGAGTTATAGGAATATTTACATTGGCTTCAATGCTGCCCCTTTGCAGGAAAAGACTGACTGAAGCATTTGGATTCATGTTTTGAATAGATAAGTTTGTTTTCAGGGTAACACATTTTATGTATTTTTGTGATATTGCACAATTGGCTGTTTTTCTTCCTTTTCTTGCTTAAAAGAAAAGTTTGAGATGCTGCTTATCAGAACGCTGTAAGGCCTGAAGGTGGCTGTGAGTTATTTGGAATTGGACTTTGTCACTAGGGGGCAGTTAGGCACAAAAATAGCTGTGGGTTTTCAGTTTTTTGTTTTGTAGAAGTTTTTCTTCAAAATATCTTCTAAAACTATTTGTTGATTTCTGTATTGATTCAAGAGTGTGAACATACAAACATCTGCCAATACAGCAGTTTCAGGACAGTGGTCTGCAGTTAAACATTTCCTCTGGGATGGGGGATAAAGGGTTAGGCTAAGGAGAGGCTACGGTGTGCAGGATTGAGCACATAATGTGCTCAGGCTAAAAAAAAAAAAAAGGCTGCTCAATTAGTATTAATTTAATTATTAAAAACTGACGTGGAGCAAATGATCATATTTAGCAGCAGGGGAGAAAATAATCATAAACGCAGTTACATTTCTTGTGAGCACCAGAATCTTTCTGCTATAGTTCTGATAAATGCAAAACCTCCTGTTGTTGAAAACAAAGAAAACCAGAGCCCTTATTTACGTGTACCCATCAGGAAGCAGCTAGGATGCCAGCTGGAGTGCACAGGAGCTTAAAGTACTTGGCACTTCACGTGTGTACCATCTAGGTTCGCTATACCCCGGTGGCTTCTGATGGGATGCTTGGTATGTGCTGGCAGCCTGGCCACATGCGGGCATGGTGGCAGCTCCCCACGTGCCAGTAAAGCTGAGTTTGTATTAAGAAATAACGCATTTTACCTACCAGCTGCATGCCTGTGAGAATTTGCCATGGGAGTTCTTTCCTACGTACCCCTCTGATGGATAAACAATCACAACAGGCTGGAAAGGGCTCTGAGGGGTGTCCCAAGCCAGTGGGCTTTGCTGTACTTTTCTGGCTGTTACTGCCAATCACAGAGAATGAAGAAGGCACTTGGGGCCTGCATCTGCCAGGCCAGCATAATGCTGAGGCGTGCAGAATGTAAGGATTAGTTTACACATACTTTGAGCAGGCATGGCATGCAGTCCTTATTGCTGTGTTGTAGGGCTTGTTTGTCAACGTTGTCCTCAGCTTCTGACCAAAGCTGCCATAGAAGGCTTCTGCCCGGTGGCATTTGTTTGCTTTAGCCGCTGTTGGCAGTCTGACAAGTTAGTTATCAAATGAACCTGCTGCAGTGAGAGGGTGGAGCCAGGGGTACATATCCCAGATGGGAACCTGAGTAGGACTTGGACTGGGAGGGCACAGTAATGACAGACCACTGGTGGCAGAGCTCTGGGAAGGGGAGGAAGCAGTGGCAAGGACCTACCATGCTGGAAGCATGACTTATTTATTCATTGTATTTATTTTAAACTGAGTTACCTCAAATGAAGTCTCTGGAAACATGCTTTCAACAAAGCATAGAAATTTAGATGGCTTGGAAAGTTTCAAAAATGGGTAGCTACACATCTATGTAGGTATGTATTTCCCTACATCTCCTGTCTCCTTTTAGGGTGTGCTCCGGTGGTACATTTTGGAAAATCTGTAGGTGGGATATTAAAATTCCAATAGATAGAAAAGATGGAAGAAATCATGACAATCTATTTTAGAACCATTGCTTAAGGTTAAGGGGCATGAATCCTTACAGCTCCTGCATTGCTTTTGCACATATGGGCTTGAGGTCAGGACTTTCTGTATGAGTTTTGTTCCTCCACAAATGAGTGTGCCCACACTTTCTATTTCATAGCTCAGACAGAAGCAGCATGAAAATACAGAGATTAGTGCATGTAACAAAAAGCAAGATAATAGATTTTGTGTAGATTCTCTATAGTTAAGGAATTTCAAGCAATTACCTTGAGCACAGTTTAGAATTAAAAAATACAAGTCAGCCATGGTAACTGTGGATTATGCTCACATTGCTGAGGCTGAATGACAGGTCAAGGCTACCCAGACAGACTATTTCTGAGTATCCATTCATGGTGCTGGATGTCTGCTTATTGAAATTTTGTCTTTTATGGTGCCGCCTTATCTGTGCAGGCATCGGGATCTGCCCGTCTGTAGTATGTGCCAGGTGCTCAGATGACCATATAAGTGTTTCAGTGCAAGGATTAGATTACAGGACCAGGATTTATGAGCTGAAATTCTTTTTTCTCTGCCCGTCGTGATGAACTTCACTGCAGTGTGGCTCCTGCTGCATTTCCTGGAAAGATAAGGTGGACATCTGAATTCACAGTCACAATGATTGAATGTTATGGAGAGGGCTATAATTAGATTTTATAAAAACAAGATAAAATTATTCAAGAAATAAATATCTGCACCATTTGAAATGGCATTTTCTTGTGTAGCTTGCAGCCTAGAAGGGAATAGCGCTACCAACTCTAGTCATTATCAAAATAGACTATGATCAGCTTAATTAAGAGGCTGACAGAGTTTCAAAAAGTTAGCAAAGTTTTCTGGTTTTACTTCTCATGCTTTTTAAGTGAAGCAGGTAGAGGGCACTAGGTGCTAACATTCAGAACATACTGGTTCTGGGCAAATCACTTGGCTGGTCTTCAGCTGCGATAGCAGGCAACCTGTTTTTTACATTGTACTCTGGGAGCACTCACACAATCCATTAACACAACTCAGCAGTTGGAGTCGTAATATCTTAAACTGCTAAAAGTGGGCCTCCTGCTAGGACTTAAGAATCAGCATGTAAATAATACAGTCATTGATTTGGGAGTTTTCCATGCAGGTGAAGTTACAGCTGACAGTGCTGACTTTATCTAAGACAGCTGAGATGTTTATTGGTTTTTGTGGATTTTGTTTTTTGCTTTTGAAAACAAATGGAGAGGCATTATTTGCCATAAAAATGAAATTCCAAAGGAAAAGATTCATTTTCCCTTCCAGAAGGAGGTAAGCCATAGCAGCAGTACTGTAGAAACAAAGCTTAATTAAAATATATTTGTATTTAATCAGTGCAGTATAATTAGAGGCAGTATTTAAGAGTTTGTTATAATGAATGTTGGGCTATTTGCCTTCTTTAAATGGATGTCTGTTTTATGAACAAAAATACAACACAGCTCAGTTCTCAAAAAGGCCCATTTGTTTTTCCCTAGTGATTTTTGTCCAGTTCCAGGGTAGCAAAACCAGAAAAACAGCAAATCGTCAAGTGGTAAATATATATATATTCCTGCAATACTTCCTAAATACATGACATTTCTAGGGTGTGACCTGGAAGAATGGTCTGGTGTAGCACATGGCTTAGGGTACTGCACAGCCCCCTGTTCTCAATAACTTTCTGTGTAACTTTGGAAATGACTATTTGTTTATCACTAAGCTTTACACACAGAGCATAATACTTTTAATATTCAGTTTGTCTTTTCTTCCTTTTCTTTGGAAACTTGTCTTTGGAGCTTTGCTATTCCTAGACTGTTCCACTGCTCGGCACTGTCAGAGTTTTAGGGATCCAGAAGACAACTTGTACAAGTGCAGAGAACCCAGCTGGTAGAAAACATCACAGTAATGATTCAGTGGTTGTCTGATGTGCCCCCACTGTCCAGAGCTGTGTGAAATAAGAACATGACTTCACTCTGCCCTTGCCTGCTTGCCACCACCTGGGCACATCACTAAGCTGTGGTGGGCCTACCTAGTGAGGGTCTCCAAGCTCTGAAGTATTTTAAACTGCAGCCTTTTAATTATTATTATTTTTCTGTCTTATGTTGCGGCACTTAAAGACAGCAATACTAGATCAGACCTGAGTTCTATCTTGCTCAATAATCTAGCAGCAGATTGAAACCTCCCCATGCTACTTACCCAACTCCAGCAGTTTGTGTTTCAGGGACTTCCTGTGCCAGAGGTGGTTTCTGTTTGTTTATCAGCCCCCAAAGGATTTCCCGTCTCTCAGCTTGTTCAGTCATCCCCTGAATCCATGTAAAGTTTCAGCAGCCACAACATCCCCTGGCGAAGAGTTCCCAAGTTTCCTTTCCTAGTTGTGTGGAGAGCTGCTTCCTCATGTTTGTTCTGAACCTGCCATCTGCCTGCTTCATCTAATGCCCCCGGCCCTGTGTTAGAAGAGGCAGCGAACAGTCAGTTTTGATTCACCCCTTTCCTGTCACATATGATTTTACAGATCTCTGTATATCTCCTCTGGATCACTGCTTTTCCAGGTTTCATGGTGTTGCTCCTTGTAAGCTAGTCTATACTTCTAATCCGCTATCTTACCCTCTTTTGTTCTTCTCCATTTTTGTCACAACCTTCTTCACCTGAGTGGAAGGATCAGAACTGCATGGAATATTTAAGGTGCAGGTGTGTGTATACACCATGAGGCAACAGTTCCTTTCTGTTTTTCCTGTAGTCTTCAATTTGCTAACTTATGAGCACAGAGCTGATGTTTATATAGTAGTCTCACCACCCCGGTATCTCGTTCCTGAGTAGCAAAGGGTTTCAAAACTCAGTTCAGCACCCATTACTTTTGAGTTTAAAGTAAAAAATTTTTTCCATACTTGGCAATTTGCAGAAATTGCACGTCATTGGATTACCTACTTACTCTTGTCCAAAGTTCTTTAGCCTCCATCATTTCTGGCCCTTATTTGGGGGTGAAAATAATACTATCAGCAAATGTCGTCTCCCCTTTTTGAGTGATTTTAAGAATATATTGAAGAGTTTTAGTCCTTTCTCAGCTGCCTGCAGGACTCTGCTGGTGATTTTCTTCCACAGTGAGAAGTGATTATTAATGCCAATGCTCTGTTTCCTATCTTTTCCAAATCCATGCAAAGATATTCTCTCTAATTCTGTGCCTGTTAGGTTTCTTTAAGAAATCTTGTGTGAGAGATTATCAAATACCTTTTGGAAATCCAAATAGACAGTGTGTCTGGTAGAAAAAAAAGATATGGAGTCCCATACAATGCAATGCCTGAAGGAAAATAGCAGGCAGTCAAGAGACTTGTTATTGTTGCTCATCTGAACTGTTCAGTCATTTGTGACAAATATTGGTATTCCAGCGCTGATGATTCAGTAGCAGCTGAACAGATGATGGCTCTGAGGATGTGAATTTACAGCGGATTTATGCTGAACCACGAGTGAGCTTCCTCAGGAGGGGACTTCTCTTTGCCCCCTCTGTAATCCCTAGGCACACATCTCCATCCATACAGCTGATGTGCGCGATGTGAGCTGATATGACCAAAATCAACCTATTAAGCAAGAGGAGGGTTTTTGGCTGAACTGGATCTGTAATGTCTTCACCACATGACGCAGAGGCTCTAATGCTGTCACAGTGGAGAAGTACATCGCTACAGCTGTGGTAAAACAACATTCCCATTTTGCCAGGCTTCAAGCAGCTTGCACCAGTCATGGAACCAAACCCTAAGAAAAGCTGTGGGTCTGTAGCTTGTCTTGGGTGTGAATTTTAACTGAGATCATTTGGATGTTGAGTATGAGGAGGTGGTGGCGTGATGGTATTTGGTTTTCCTTTTCCAGCCATGTTGTGTTAATGGAACTGATCTCTTCTCAGAAATGAGAATAAAAAATTGTGGGACTTCTTCGTGACTTTCTTGGTGTCTGTGTGGCCTTTTCTTGTACCAGTAAGCTTAGCTTCCAATATTACAGTAATTTTTGTAACTCTTACTATATTCCACTTAAATTTCATGCTATGCAGTAGGAGCCATAGGTGTTTCCCTTTTTTCTCTCCCTCTCACTACGTTTTTGGAGCTAGTTATCTGTAATCTAAGAAGTACTAATCAGAGTAAAGACATTACTGATGTGTTTATATGAACAGAAGAAATATGAAACTGAGTTGTTTGCAGTTCTGCTATTCCAGTGTCCACCTATACATCTAATTAACCATCTATTTAAAGATGCTGGTCACTCCTTTCACTCCCTGCCAGCAACATAAGGATGCAAAATTAATTTTTCTGAAGACATGTTCCTCATTATACTTGCAATACTTGAACCTAGCCTTCATATTGTAAACAATCCAAAATACACAAATCACTTTAATTATAGCAAAAGGTCACTATGTTCACGATACCCAGAAGTTGTGTGGGGAGTGTGTGTGGATGCTCAATTATCACATTTTCTTTTTTAGATCCCTCAGAAGGCAGGAAATTCAGTCCTGTCAAATTGAGTATTTTACTCCTCACTAATTATTTAAGTAATAGCAGTTGGAGTGGTTTTAGTCCAATACACAAATTACTGAAGAGGATTTTTCCACACTGTATTTGTTTCTTTTTACATTCTTTAATTAGATTTTATGTAAAGAAATGCTTCAGTTATAAATAAATAGTAATAATAAACTAAACAGAAATATGCCTTTTTCCCCTAATCTGTGGAAATACGTGAAGACCTTGCCCCAGCAGTTAGCAATAAGCCACTAATGTGCTTTGTTGATAATCAGATGCAATATTCACTGTGTTCTTGTGCCAGAACGAAAGACAACTATCTCATCCTGAGTACTCAGTTCAGTAGAAGTTAGTAATTTACATGTGAATAATGACATCAGGTTATAAATATGTCACTTAGTACTTGCTGAAGCCAACATGGTCAGTAATTCTTATGCTCATTCATGTCAGGCACACAGAATTATTTTTTAATGCTTGAAAAAGAATACAGTCCACCAGGGAAAACAGACATGGAGATTTTTTTCCATTCATAAAAATACATTTTAATTTAGTTAGTTGGTATAAAGACCTCTTTCAGAATTCCTTTCTCACACTTGCAGAAAATGCATTTATGTTGCCCTCAGTTTGAGGTATTGTCTTCACTGTCAGTATTAATGCACACCCATGATCTGCAAACCAGAGCTGGGCAGACTTGTCTCTTAAATTGGTCTGTCGGCCATTATGATTTCCATTCTCTCTTTGTTATGCTTGGCATGTTACATCGTATGGTGACAAACGAGGAGACAACTTAGCCTGTTTTCTTAGGGCTGCTCTGAAAGTAACACCTCCTTTTTTATTATGTAGGCCCACAATGTAGGAGGCAGATGTTGGTGGTATGGCAGTAGAGATTGAATCTTCCTACCAATATTCCATTACATTTTGTTGCCATGTGACAGATGGCAGCAGAGGGGCAGTCTGACAGAATGGCGTCTGACATGGGAGTCCGGATGAAGCAAAGGTGTGGAACTGAATTCCCCCACATGGAAAAAATGGCATCCATTGACATTCATCAATGCTTGCTGAATGTTTATGGAGACCAAACAGTGGATGTGAGCACAGTGGGGTGATGGGTGGTGAGTTCCAGCACTGGTGACAGCAGAGCACCTCTAGTGGTGCAGATTTTTATGAGTGTGGCATGCAGGCTCTTGTTCATGGCTGGTGAAAATGCATCACTAATGATTGTGACTATGTTGAAAAATAGTGTTTTGTAGCTGAGAATATGCGCTGTCTCAAATAGGAGAAATCTATCGAATAGTGTTACTGTGCTTTGTTGCAGTTTCCATGGAAATAAATAGGAGGCATTACTTTCAGAGCGACTACATAAATAGTAGTGTGTTGTATGCTCACATTCTTCTTGTAGGTTTCCATAAAACTGCACCTGCACACTTTATGGATGTGAATTGTGCTTAGGTACCCTAGGCTGGGTATGTACATATGTTCCTTTGCAAGCAGCAGTACTATGTTCTGAGGGCAGAAAATGTTTGTGTGCAAAACCTGCAGGTGTGGTTTTAAAGCCCACCTAATGATTTACCTTCTGTGTGAGAAAAAGGTGGGCTCTGCCTGAGAACATCTCCTTAGCCTCTGCCTGAGAGATCAAATTGATACAGTGCATCATTTGGGCTTTTGCCATTGGGATACTTTAGTTTCTGGGTACTATATACCACTTTACTGCTGTTATTTGTAGTCTCTGTTTAATTAACCATGTTTTCAGTGACATACGTGAGATCAGTTTTCATAATTACTTCTGCAGCTGAACTCACTTCATCACCCCTGCCGTTTCCCACTTCTGAGCGCTGCCAATACCCGAGCTGGCAGCGCAAGGATGGCACACAGAGAGAGGTACAATGGGGATTTCTGATATAGGCAAAAGGCTCCTGCCAAAGCAGAGCATGGTTCTGTTTGTAAGGCTTGGAGCATCAGGGTGTTGCAGCTGCAAGTAAGGAGGTGGCTGTGATTAGCCACAATACAATACACACTCAGTTGGTACTCGGCTACCAGAAGTTAGTGGCACGGTAGATTACAAGCTTGAGCTGCAGATTTGTCTTTGAAGACAGTAGAATACAAAATTCATTTATTTATTTACTTATTCCAAAGCTTAAATATGCTCTCATGTAGCACTAGTGTATCCTTTGTCTACTGGGATTCAGAGTTTGGGATTTTTAGGGAAGTCACCTCATAAGATTCTGATTAAATAATTGCTGTCAGGTCTCTTTCATGAATTTTCTTTAGCTACTACCCATGGGTTATTATACATATATTTTTCCTAGTCAACCGTCTTTCCAGTGTGGACGGATACAGTTTGAATTTCCACATTTGAGGAACACGTTCAGAGAACATAGCTGAAATGTTTTTGTATGTCTACAGAACTCTTCTTGTTGAGGATTGTCTGTACATCATTATGGGCTTATTCTTCCAGGAGCTCCTTAAAATATTACCCATCCAAAATTATTAAAGCTGTCTATGCAGAAAGACAGATATGGGTGTTTAATGGGGCTCTGAACTCTTATCTTAACCTGAGAACTGTATTTATTAAGAATAAAAAATGGGCTAGCATGGTCATTTTTTTGGATGGAGAACTTGGGAAGAAAAGGTTTACAGTGCTTTAGTCTTATTTGTTAAAATAACGTTATTTGATAATGTTTTGTGTAACATAGTCATGAATAGCAAAAACCAAACCTCTGTATTCTCTAATAATTCACAAATGGGAAACTGACTACTTCGATTAAACAGTATTGTTAAGCTGTCCAAATCCATCTGAGAACCAAATCTGCAGCAGAAGTTGAGCTTCCTGCCCTCTTCCTCTCTCTCCAACTTCTTTTGACTGTCACAAACCTGAACCTGTGTGCATCTTGAATTCATATTATATTCTCAGTCATGGGTGACCTTTAACAAATGACTTCCAATAACCATAGCTAAATTCAAGCACTAGAGTTCATCACGAAAGGTCATACTCTAGTTGTACAAAACATAGATAAATTTGCACTCCCTGCAGCAACTGATTGCTGTAGGTTTTTGGTTTGTATCTGACCAATCTTAATGCAGAACTGTGCATTAGGAAAGGTTATATTCTAGCTTTGTTTCTCTTTGCCTTTTTCCTCCTAGTTTTCTTTCACTGTAAAATTATCCTGTAAAGAATTTTTTTGTTTGTTTTCCAGTTATTAAGATTCTGTTTCAAAGGATTCTCATTTCACCTTTTCCTCCCTGTTCTTCACTCATGAATTAATTGCTAATTCTCATACATGTAATCTTTCTTGCAAATGTGAGCATTGTCTTTCTGTAAGTGTTACATTCTCATTGGGGAATATTTCACTTTGAAATGGAATAATTTCAGTGAAGTTATTTGAGGCCAGTGTGCTAAGAGCATGCGTTACAGTGGCACATTTAGACCTTAAACAAAGAAACATTGCAGATTCAAGCAAGTACAGTTTATTTATGTAGGCATAACTCAAAATGAATAGTAAATTGAAAGAATATTTGCTCTCAACACCACCGGTAACTTCCTGGCCTTGTGTTGTGTAGACAATTCATCTTATTTTTATTTCTGAAATACAGAAACTGTAGACGAGGGCTTCCCAAGGAGATTTTGCTGTGGGACTCTGCTTTGTAATTAGTGCCAGGAAGCTGGATTTTTCCACCCCCATTTCGCCTTGCTGCATGGTAATCTTGCTTGCTACTGCTTCTGATTCAGACCAGGGAAGCTTTGTAGCTCTGTAGCTACTACTTCTATAGTATTTATGGTGCAGTTGTCCTGGAAGATGAGTCAAGGAAAAAAAAAAAAAAGGGCTCTGTGTGCATAATCCTGTAGGAGGTTGTGTGCTGCTTGCCTTTGGTACTGATGCCTTCATCTTCATATGCCATTTCCAGGCTATTCTAATTAAGATTAGATGGGCACCATGTGCTTCACAGCTGGATATCCACTCCTCTTCACTGCAAGTGAGAAAACAGCAGCTGACCTTCTCTAGGATATGCTACTCTGGAGGTCATGACTGCATGTGGCTTTGCCTCAAAATAGTTAATCTGACTGCAAATTCCAACTTCAGTCACATTCCTCATCTGGGTGGGGATAGCCATATGTTCTTAATGTGAACAGAAACAAAGCAGGAACCAAAACTAAAGCCAATCTACTGCAATTTCTCAGCCCTGCTGCCAGTGCAACACAAAGCTGCCTGAGGGTATGTTAGGGAGCAAGATGTCCACGGCTCTTATTTTTGCATAGGGACCATGAGTACATAGATGCATGCTCTAGTTGCTCTCCATGGTCTTTTCCTTCTTGACAACTCTTAGCTTGCTGCTCACATAGTAAATGTCAGATAGTTTCCCTTCAATTGAAAGAAATCAGGGTCAGGTATCCATCATTTAACACAAAGTACCTTAATATATGAAGCTGCAAAGGAAGCTGACGAGAGGAAATGGCTTCTTTTGTGTCAAAGTCCAGAAACCTACTTTGTGGAAAATAATTGCATCAGCAGTTGAGTTCAACGCTGGAGTGAAATCAAAGACATTTCAACAGTTTGTGATCTGTGCTTTAGACAATTACTGTATAAAGCACTGTATATACCTAGCAATATGAAAGTGAAGGCTGGTGGTCCATCCAATTTCAAATGGAAAACTGATGGCCCTTGCACTGTGAAAACTGAGGCAGTTTGTGCCTTAGGATTTGGAAAATGTGGTGAAGTTTGAGGAAATACATCTGCTGAGCCATAACTAACTGATCTTTGCCTGCCTAATTGCAGATGAGTAGGAATCTATGATTTGCTCCATTTGGTTCCTCAGGAGAGCAGGAATCTGAGAAACTCATGAAGTGGCTTGATAAAAAAGCATTTCAAAGCAGTTGTATAGTGAACTATAAAACAAAACTGAAAACAACCATTCTTTTTGTTGGATACAGGATGAATGCTAAATAGGCTTTGAAGATACACAGAAGATATACAGAACATTGATATCAGTATTTTGTTGATGTTAAAAACAAGTATGCTGTCTGGAGTGTTTCCATCATCTCAAATCTTCCAGCCTTGAAGGAACAAGGTGACAAACCTTTGCTTTCTCTTTTTCTAGAAATACAAAGTATAACCAGATAGAAGAAAACTGGTAAACAAGCCTCCCTACCAATTATGTTAGTGAGCACACTGGCAATTCTGTATCATTTGAAAATATTTGTCAGTGTTGATGAAGTACAGGGCAGGCAAAACTCCAAATTTTTAATTAACTTATATTGTAGCATCTCTTTGCTGTAAGTACAGTTGCATGATGTTAGCTAATGCAGAATTTGGCCAAAGAATGGATTTGAATTGCTCCTCTCCCACTTTTTTGTGCAGTACAGAAGTAGTGAATGAAGGCCCTCAATCCTATTAACACTAATGTTTCTTTGTCAAACCAGGAAGAACTTCTTTTCCCTTTGAGTTTCTTTTTCATATGACTTTGTTAGGTGAAAAATGAATGGTGTATGTTAATCAGCATGAGACATTTGACTATTGGAGCTTTCATAAATGTTTAGTTTCTCAGGGTCCTTTGAACCTCCAAGAGAACAATTTTGCATCCTTATTAGAGACTGACAATTAAAGGTCTGTTTTCATATCAAAAGTAATCATGAAAAATTAGCTTGGGAGACCTTGGAATGCTGTGAGAATTTTAGTGCTTTGAGATGGCCAACTTTCCTTCATTTGCTTCAATCAGTATCAACTTGAGTTTCTTTTATGTTTCTTACTGCCAGGGCAACTTATGAGTTGGCTTTGTGACAGCTGAGAAGGATTATGTAATACCATGAAGATGTGATTAATACATTTTAGGCCACTGTAATCATATTCAGTTGCATAATTATCACAGGTGCAAAAGTAAGCTAAACTAGGTTCTGAAGGCAATGCTGTAAGTGAGCAGTTTTAGGTTTCTGAATTCCATTTTAGGAGGAAAATGCAATGCATGTCTGAAGGTGTGTGGCTTGCATATCCTTGAGATTCTACAGTTCAATTATAAGAAATGCACGTTTCTGTCCTAAATATTTTAATCTTTATGTGCTGAGTTACAGGCTTTCTCAGAAGATAATCTGTTGGTGTCACACCTCTGTTACACATCTGAAAAATAAATGAGTGTTCTTCCCTCAGGCTCTGGCACTACCGAAAATTGCTGCAAAAGTTTCACATACGTGTGATTTGGTTTCCTTTCATTGCTTTGGTAGGTTAAGAAACCAGTAACAAAAGTGGGGTGGATCATAACCAAATACGTTACATATGTGTTTATTTAGATCTATAAATATCTAAAGCTGTTGGTATTTCTGTCATGAACTAGAAAAACAAAATTAAGTTGATATTAGAATATTGAATTTTCTCCTCAAAACTTATTTCCTTTAGTGCCATTCCCCTCATAGCTAAGTGCATATGGCTGTTCTAGATTATGAATATGACTGTTTCAAGGCAAGACTGAGGGTCCCCCTCTTGTTTAAAGAATAAATCAGGATTTCATTTTTGGGGAAAAAAATAAAACAAATGAGATTCTTTGTTGCTAGGACTTGCACCAGTCACGTCACATAAATTGGCAGATCTGTGTATTTAAGGGATTTTATTCTAATTAAATGCAGTAGTATTCTTTTGCCTTTTGAAATGAAACCTTTTTTTTCCCTTTTGCTGTATACTTAGGGAACAAACATGCTGTCAAAGTCCTTAATGTATCCAACTATTTGAACATAAGAAACAGCATCAAGCTGTTATTTGTTCTGTTGGAGTGTACTCATATTTCCAATCAATCTTTTGTACCTGGTGATGTTAATTATATTTGAGCTGGAAGTAGTTTAACATTAAAAGGAATTACAGCAGATTAATCTGTAAACCTGCACAAATATCACATTCCTTTGTATGGAGGTAAGCAGGGCACAGTGTGCATAATTACGCGTTGTTCCCTCCGTAGGTTGGGCACATAAGGCTGAGGAGTCAGTGTTGCAGTTCCTCGTGACAACATCAGTTAGGACGTGCACTCGTGTCTTCCAGTGGTCACTTAAATTACAAAATGTGCGTTGTTATTTTCTGTAAGGTAATATTCTGTATAAGAACAAGCAAAAAATAAATAAATAAATTAGGAAAAGAAAAAGCCAACTTGCCCTGAATACAGGAATTAGTGTACTAATTAGTGGATGAAAATACATACAAATCTATTAAAGAATGTTTGCTGTAATTTTTTTTCCTAAAGTGATACAGCTTGAGGTCAGCTCAAGAAAACCATTTATCTCAATCATCTGAAACCACGTAAAGGTACTGTTTTATACTTTCTGTGATTAAAGAGACAAAAGAAAATCACCAAAAATTAATTTGGGGAGGTTTGTTTCACCACCCCTGGATTTCAACAAATGTTTTGTCTCAGTTGCACCTCTCCTCAGTTAGAGTGATAGGTGGGCAGAGCCTCAGCAAGTAAGAATTGCAATTTGTAGTGGTGAATACATGTCTTTTGACTCAATGCACCAGTGGAATGTAGTTGTCTGTGATGGAGGCCATTTGATTTGCTTACGTTGCCAAGTCTGGTCATACAGCACTACTGTGCTGAGTTAGGAACAGTTTACCAGAAGACAGGTAGGGGAAAAAAAAAAAAAGTTTGAGGAGAAACATGGCAGAAAAATGAGCCGTTCATGTTGCAGAAGATGTGTCTCTTGGACGACACTGGCTATGTGCTGGGCAACTTCCATATAAATTTCCAGATGGCAGTAAATTCCCCAGTTAATTTGATGTTCAAACCTCCGTCCATCTTGCATGAGCTGCTGCTTGCAGTGACTGTGGAAAAGCTGTTGTAAATTTTGAATTTAGTGTCTGCAAGTCTATGGGTAACGAAATGTCTGGCAAATATCAAGAATTATGTGAATGTCATGAGACTAATGCAGGTGTTGCCTCTGGGACTGACTGGCATGTTCTGATGGCTCTATCAGCGTCCCATTGCATTGTCCTTTAAATTTGGACCTTCTCTAATGAAACATGTTGAATCATTTTGGTGAATGATGGCAGTCACCACAAGTGATCACAAGGCACCTAAACAGAAACATCTTTCTCAAAATGGAGGGTGCCATAAATAAAACAGAGATTAGTCACTAGTCATTCTAGAAGAAATCTGTGGACTTGGAAAAATGAAAATAAAATAAAAAGCAGGGCAGACAAATTTCTGGTTATTTCAATGACAGAGCTCCCTACTGCCCTACTGTTAGTTGTCAGCTAAAAGCTGCAGGTTTAACATTATTTTGCTTTATAAAAAACTTAAAAAAAAAAAAATCTGAATTCTGGAGGGACTTTTTATTTAATATTTTCTGGTTTTGAAAGAATATCTCTTAAGTTTAGTGATTGTATATTACAGTAAGGAAGGGGGAAATAAGTGACTATTGATGCAAAGTAAGATGAAGGTAGTGTTTAATGTGTTCATGTTTTCTCACTTTTTTTTTTTTTTTATATTTTATCCTTAAAACAGAAGTACAGTACACAACAAACTTTGCAGACTTCCTGAAATAATGGTGCCAATGTATTTCCACCCTAATTTGCAGCATCTCTGTTACTACAGATCTTGGCCTCTTCTCAGCATAACTGCTGACTATGCCAAATGCACAGAGTTGTTCTGTGATGAGGACAAGGATCATCTAGTGAAGAAATGGAGAGCACAGTATTCAATTTGTTGGTGACCTTGAATTTGATCTCTCTGCTGTCCTTAACAAGCCTAGTCAATCTCTGTCCTGTTTAACCCATGTCATCATTATTGGCATATCAAATAGACAGATTGGCAACCGTTTTCTCCTTTTTTCTGTTGAATTTAAGTAGACAAAAAAGAGAACTAAGAAAGAATAAAGAAAGAGCTACATAAATTCTTCTTCACTTTTTCTTCTGCCACGTCAGAAATGGCCACAGAGGGCTTTCCCAGTCTTTCTGCTCATTTTTTTATTTGTTTGAGGTAGAAACCACAAGTTTGATTGATAATGCAATTTGCATCTTGAGGCATCTCTGGCAATACAATGGCATGAAAGGCTACTCTTCGCGGAGCACACTTTTCCCTCTGGGCTGACTTTAGAAACTCATTGATGTCACTTCCTTCCTCAGTCTGCAAGTGAATTTTCACTAATTCTCAAGACCAGCTGCCCATGCTGTCAACAGAAAGTTATTAAAATTCCTTTAAAGTGAATCAAAATAGCCTAAAAACAAATGTACTGGGAAACAGGAAAGCATCAGTATTCAAAGTCCACAAACCTTTGAGCAAAATAGTGTTGATCTAACCAGAGATTTCAAACACTGTGCTTTCCTAGCAACTTGTATATCATTACAGAATGCTAAAAACACATACTCCTTTAATCTTCCATTACCAACAATCTATTTGGTTAAAAATTAGTTACAATAGGATATTCTTTTACTTCCAGAGACAACCTAAGTGAACAAGGGAACACGTTTGGGGAATTCTCCCCTAAACGATAGGGTTTTTTGGTGCTTTTTTGGTTTGTTTTTTGAGCCAAAAAAACATTGTTTTTCTGTTTAGCAAACAAAAACACAACAGAAGCATGCAGGAAATAATTATCATAAGAGACAATCTTATGATATAGCCTGAAGTAATTATTTTTATCTAAGTTATCTGTAATGCATTCCTTGAAAACTGGAGAATGCTCAGCAACCAGTAGGGAAGAACATTTTCCTTTAGATATTAGTGTATTGTAACACTTAAAATATTTTCACTTCATTTTAAAACTTCTATCTTGTGCCATACGTATCAGCAGGAAGAAATTCTGTTGAAGTGGAGCATCGTTTCCAGTGCTGAAGGAGTCAGCCACCCGTGTTAGGCAGAAACAGGCTCCCCTGACAGTTAATAGTGTTACTGACAGGTTGTAAACAGTGTCCTATCGTTATTACTAAAAAATAGAAATAAAAAAACCACAACTCTGATGGGTACATGTAGCCTAGCTGGATAGGTCAGTGTGAAATTCCTGACTTTCCTCTATACATGTGGATGGTCTCCAGTAGCAAAGGGAGGGTAACTGATACCAGCTGCCCTTTTGACAGCTATTACATGGGAGCAGTAAATTAGGCAAAATCACTGTCCCTTTTGATCTAAAAGGAAAGAATAGGTTTGAGATGTCGATGCTGCTAGAGTCTCAGGTGGCTATAGGAGAGCAATGTTGTGTCTAGGGTTTGCTCGTGTCTTCAGGAGTACACTGAAGAACACTGCAGAAGGCCAGGGTGAGGGAGCATAGACCGTAATTCAGCTCACCACTTTGTAGATATTATCAGGATAGAATTTCTCCCTTGAGCCAGATGGTGCCTAGCTTCAGCCATGACACAGGCACATAATTTTATCTTAGGTTAACAGCAGAAACTGCTTTTCTCTTCTGATGCTCAAATCCTGAGCTGGATGCTGCCAGTCTATCAGGCATGTATACATGCAGCAGTGCATCTCACAGTGTTAATTAAGATGCTTTGTAGTGTGTACTTGAAATTTATAGTCTTCACTTTGTGTGTTGTAATTTCTTTAGGAATACCAGGTTAGCAAGATTGGACACCTATCTCAGTCTTATTTTTATGGCATTTTGATTAATTGGAATTTGTTTTTAATTTTAGGTAAATTCCCATTTAGATGTTACGAGTTGTTTGTACTTGTTAAACTCTATTTCTTAATTACAATATTTGATTTTTTTCATTTTTGATCTTGACTTTACAGCTTTACAGTGTTTGTTGCTTGTGTACATTATCAGATACATACAAACTAATTATTTTTTTCTCTTTCAGTGTCCCGAGAAAAATTGCAGCAACAGATAACTATTCAGGTATTTTGAGACTTCCATATTTTCTATTACTTAATTTTTCATGTAGAAGAATTGTAGCAATTACAAAGAGGAGAACTTCACAGAACAGGCTAATATTAACTACGTAGGTATGTTAAGGACCACAGATCAGACAATTTCCTGGCCCTGCAGATGTGTCAACAGTAGAGTAGCCAGCTTTTTGATTTAAACCTAAGACTTGCCATTTAAGCAATTTAGTGCCTCTACTCCTCAATGGTGAGGAGAGAGACTACAGATAAATTAGTCCACTGCTGACAAATTTTGTAGCACATAATTTTTGCTAGTAATTCCTTTAAAAAAAAAAAACACAGAAAACTATTGGTATGAAATATGTTGCATGTAAATGATGTCTTTCAATGTTATTTAGGTTTTCATTTCTGCTGTGAATTCTCATGAGGCTTCACTAAACAGTGAAGGTGCTTGTGGAGGTCGTTTCTCTCCTGCCTTTACTCCCAGCTGATGGAGTAATAATCACGTACAAAACAGACAAATATTTTATATTGCTACTTAGCATTTCAGCATCAGAAAAGGCATATAGGAACAATACTGAAATAAATTTCACTTAACTGTGTAGAGAGGAGGAAATGTATAGTTTACTTTCCTAAAGAATGTGTTCTTCCTGAATGGAAAGACTTGGCTTGCAAAGAAGTGGTGTGTTACAACTTCACAGCTCCCTGTCCTTTTACACTGTTATCTGGGTGCTATATAAATGGGCATGTGTATTGTTTGTGAGATTTATTTCTAAGTCACTCAAAAAGCAGTCACTAAAATGTTTATATTTCTGCAATTACCTTCCATTAGTCTTCCTTCCAAGCCATAAGTTGAGGCATTGGCATCGTACCTGGCCATTATCTGTCAGCTGACCGTGTAGGTGGAGGACTAACCCATGAGGTGACTGACCACCTAAGGCAGCTGTGCACAGCCTGGCTCTGACAGCATTTCCCCTGCCATGGCACAGCACCACACAAATGTCATTCATTTCCAGTGTCTTGAGCTGGCACAGCTCCTGCCTATTTAAAACCCTGCAGGTTTGGAAGCTCACAGGAAGCCTGGTCCTGAGACATCAAATAATAACCATAGTTTTGTTCCATCAGAGCTGTTGGAACCTTTCTGTTAGCTCGAGTAATTGATGAGTAAACATATTTAGCCCAGAACTTAGTGTTCCACCAAGCAGAGAATAATCTTTGTTTTTTCTAAATAAATGTAAAAATGTTCTGAAACTTAGTGGAAGTTCTGTGCTTTGGCTGAGAGCTTATATCCTAAAACAAGCCTAATTAACTTGTATAAACTAAATTGCATTTGAAAATTAACCTGAAATGCCTGCAAAACCACTTTTGGGAGTTCTTACTGGCCAGAAGGGGGGGCAGTTGTATTTTTAAAACTTGAGCCTACAGTGACAGGGCTGTTCATGGCTGACTGGAGATCTAATTCTGCACTTTTTCTGTGACAGAATCAGCTCAGTGGAGGACATTGCCCTTCACTAAGGAAGAGTGCATAAAAAGTATGTTTGTCATAGTTGCAAAAGGTAGACTAGGTGCCATGCTTTGTGTATCTGATCGCAGTCTTTTCCTGCATGCCACTGCCTTCTCCAACTGCTGAGCTGCTGTCTCTCTGCAGTTAGCTTAAGAACATCTAATTTTTCAGTAAAATTGCAATGGCTTCATACATGGAGGCTGTACGCAAATAAAGCTGTAAAAATTTCATTTGGGGGCAAATGGTGGACATTCATTTTTAAATGGATAACAGTGAAGCCGATGATGCTCAATTCCAAACTAATTTCCTTTGAATTTCTAAGAAACGGAAGAATGCTTTAAATCAGAAATCAGTTTTACTTTCAAGTCTACAACTTAGGATGCCATTGCAGAGGCACTTCATATATGATTTGAATAGAAAGATTTAAACTGAGGTTGATCCTAATGGAATACCTCCCCTGGAAAGATTCTGTTTATTCCCAGTACTAAGCCAGATATTTTATATGCAGGATAAGATACTTATCTGATTTACAATCATGTAGTCATCTTTTAAGTCAGTGCAGCAGCACTGAGTTAGACTGGCTGCCAGAAACTTTAGTGAGGGAGAAGTGGTTCTGCAGAAGATGGATGATGTTACAACTCGACAGGAGCAGGAGTGCAAAGGGGCAAGTAGCAGGAAATGTCTTGTTGAGAGGTGACTGAAACAGGGTAAGGATGGGGAATGGATAAACCTGCTGTCCTACTGATCTCCTGCTAGGTAAACTCCTTGCTATTGGTGGGATTTGAGACCTCAAGCATCTTAAAGACCACTGTTGTTTCTGTGTGGTTCTTAGCTCCTTCAAAAGTCTAAGCAAGATTGGAGAAATACAGTATAGATATATTACCATGGTAGTATCTGCTTCCAAACCCCAGTGTCTACAGCTATCACTTTTACAGCCTGTTCTTCTCTTTCACCATGAGATATTTGTTGGTTTTCCTTGAGCATCCTTTTCTGATTTATACATTGCGTGTTTGTTAACAGCAGCAGTCATCTACCAGTCTGCCTGAGCAGGGTCATCCAGTCTTTTCAGTACCTGTTTTTAACTACTTTTGCAACTGCAGGGTAAATCCTGGCACCAGTCTACAGCCTGATTAGTTGTAGCATGTTAACTAAGGAAAATTCAAGGAAGCAAGAACAGGCTTTGTGGTTCTAGCTGTTTAACTGTCTTGGCTATAAAACACATTACAGACTGCCCATCAAAATGTGTCTGAAGGCAATGCTTAGTTTCATCCTTGCCACTCAGATTGCTCTGTATTATGTTCTTTATGTATATTTCTACATGTGGTTTAGCCCAGTGCTTCCCAGGGGCTCTGAAGAACTATCAGTATGCATACTTGCATTTTGAAGCTGTAGTTGTTTGTGTGGTCAGACGTTTGGGTTAAAATTCTGGCTGTTTGTCTCTTTTGCAGCAAAGTTGTTGGTTGAGTCAGAAGGTTGGTGGAAGTGCTCCACAATATGTCCTATCATTTTTGTCCCTGAGGAGCTCTTTCCTCAAGGCAAAGTGTCTTGCAGTGGCATATCCTTCTCTTAGTCTTTGAATATCTCTGTCAGGATTTCCCATTTGGCATACAGGGTTGGGGAGACACAGTATCACAGAAAGGGCTGTAATGAAGCAATGTACCTGACTGAACAAGGATTGAACCAGGAGTAACTGTACATCTGCCAAAGTAAAGAGGTGAAAGAAAACTCAAACCTCTCTTAAATGACAATGTAAGAGTATTGCACAGACCATGTTGGGGAATGTGATCCCTGACCTTCAGGTATTAATGTGGTGTAATAAACTTATGTCAAAATGGGCAAAAAGCTTCATGGTTCAGTCCAATTTCCTTTCTTTTCCTAGTGCAGTGGTGTGGTTGACTGCAGTACTCTCCCCTGTCCTCTATGCCCTCTTACATGACCTAGCTAGCAAAAGTTCAATCCATGTACACCGGCTTCCAGGTACAGGTATTTTTGAGGTTCTTTTCCCAGTTTGGGGTCATATTCCTCACTGTTACTTTGTTCCCCTAAAGTTAGGAGTTGTAAAGTATTCAACGGAACTACTTCATTTTACCCCACTAAACAAAGGGAAAGGTTGGACATTGAACACAAGTAGTGAAAGAAGTGACATGAGATTTGAAGAATGAAAGGCAAACTGGGCTGGGAAGTTGGGCTGCAGTCCTAACTCTCAGCTTTCTGGCAGTCCCTTCTCACTCTGTGAAATACCAAGGTGTTTTTTTTTTTTTTTTTTTTACCAGCGTTAATCAGAAATTAGAAATCACAATATTCACATGGGGTAGACAATTATTATCTTCCCTTGTTTTTGCAGACATTGAAAAATGGGGTGTGAAGGTCAAGAGACTTTCTTGAAGTTACAAACCAAACACTGTGGTTCTGACCCATGCATCTGCCCTTAACCACAGTACAGTCCTTTCTAATTATTTGTCTACTTCAAAGAGGGACAGTGGTTGAACTACTTAGTGTTTGGATGGTGCAGTGATCATCTGTAACACTACTGACATGCATACCAAGAGGACAATTAGATGAAAAAACTTCCAGAGAATAAACGAGTATTTTCTCTTACGTGTGATAAACACAAGTTGTCCCCTCCTGTGAAAATAGAGTATGTTACCTTCCATTTAGTGTCAAGAGAGAGTGTAGTGTGCAGTGGTTAATTCCCTTTGTAAATTCACAGCCTATTTTATTCCACGGTAATTTATGAATGTAATCAGTTCTCAAGTATTCATATTTTTTTTCTAAAATTGAACACATGAATTTGTTTAAAAGTGTATGAATATAGTCAAATACAGATTTGAGATATTTGCCAACCTAGAGTGCTATATACATTTATATTTATTTTTTATTTACCAATAGAGTCATCTATTTTGAATAGAATGCTAATTGTGATTGAACAGAAAATGCTTTGAGACCTCCGGAGATCTTACTGTCTCTTACAAAGCAATTTGGGGGAAATTGAATTCTTCATGCCTGAATATACATTAATATTCTTTGGCTCTATCTAGTTTCATTTGAAACTTTTCTTAGTATTTCTAAAAGAGCAAGATACCTTGTTTATGCTGGAAGATGTGTGTTTACCTGCAGACAAGATGGAAATGGATTCTGTTTACCAGCAAAAAAGTCCCTGTGGATCTTACCACAGCCACTAATATGAGAAATATTACCATGTATGCAGAGGCAAAGTACTACATTACAGGCCTTTTTATGATGCTTTTTATGGGGAAGGAGTACACTTGTTTACTCATCTCCATTTTTACGTCTGTGGCTGTAAATGCCCTTGGTTCCCTGGGGAGACCTGTCCAGTCATGCTGCCAGACCCTCTCTTTCAGTCCTCCTGTGATAAGGTTTGAAATCAAGGTCAATTTTTAACTTCAACAGGGTTTCAAAAGAAGGGGAGCGATTTTGTCCTCTCTGAAGGAAAGACAGAAGGTGATACCCCAGCTCTGTATGCATTTCAGGAGAAGGCAGAGGGCTGTCCAGCAAGCAGGAGTGCAGCTGGTGGGCCACCGCATTCATGTTGACTACTTCTACCAGTTGGGTACAGGCAGGAACTGGAAGAGTTGGCCTGGGAGAGACAGGATAGGGAAATGTGACTGAAACCCCTGCAAAACTAGGCCACCACTTGTCTCGCTGCTTGTGAGAACAGCTTGGTGAACAGCTTGCTTGTAGCTTGATGTCTGCATCTGAAGTAATTCCTTTAAGGAATTGGTGGAAAGGATTTGGTACCCGACTGGAAGCCTTTGGGGCTTAGAATCACATTGTTTCACAATATAGCACATGCTCTTTGCCCAGTTATTATTCCAGATATCTTAATGGGCATGTAAACTCTGCATTTGGCTCTCAAAACAAACATCTAAGCAACTATTTAAGTAACTGTCTTCAGTGTAGTTTGTGGGGACAGATTAGGAAGGAAACTGAAGTACTGAAGTCCAGATTTGCAAGAACCTCTGCTCATTTGTCACCTTATGGTGAAGGCAGCTGAGCCCTGTAGGATTGTTGCTCTGTGCATGCAGTTGTGCCCCAGTGTTGGCAACAGTGAGCCAACCTGATCGCTTCTTGATGTGATGAGAACCCAGAAATGGCCATCTTGTTGGGAAAACTCACACCTGCCAGGTGGGACTGTATGAGGTTTGGGTGTGCTGGGGGGTCTTAAAATGGCGTTGGGATATCTGTGAACACTGAGTCAGTGATGCCTGAGATAAGGAAGTCCATACTTCATTTTCTTTCTCTGCCTCAGATGATTAAAACTGAGAACTTCTGCCACCTCTAAGACCCACACTACATCCCTCCCGTAGATAGAAGTAAACTAGAGAGAGGCTCATCTACCTGGTGATTACAGCACTCCCCAGAGCCAGGGTTTCAGTCCAAGCTCACAGATTTAGTAAAACTCTGAAGTTAATGCCCAGCAGTTAGATCATCTTCTGGGGAAATACATGATGAGTCTCCTCATGGAGGTGGTGTCCAGGGGAGCCAGATTTTCCTGATGCAGGGTTGGTGCTGGTCACCAAGTACCGGCACATAGTCCCTAATTCCTTTGGATAAAAAGATGATGGTATCTAGCCTACAGTGTCAGCCCTTTTCTTCAGGGTGGAAAACAGGTGTTGTTTAAAATATTAAGTGTACTCAAAAATGCCTGCCTGACTTGAGTTGTGAATGTACAAGAGATATTACTTATTTTCCTCTTTGTAAAATGACTGTGTATATGAATTACTGTGTACTTAGGAGTAATGATTTTGAGAATTATATGTCAACAGAGGATACTGTTGAGATTACTTGACTTTCTTCTGTGCTGTAAGTTATGAGAAAGTAGGTACACTAACATTATTTAATGAATTTCAATAAGAGATCAACATGTAATATTTTGAGATTACCTGAAAGTGTCATCTTCAGATTTAAACTCTCCATATGCATATAGTAAACTTACCAGTCAGTGGAACCCTAGAGCCTTTTTTTCTGATGTTCTTCCTCGTTAAACAGATATCATTTTAATTTGAGTCAATTCTGAATTTCAGGTTATTTAAGCTGCTTTAGCACAACATTGTTCTGTACAGAAATCAGCCTTGTTTTTTCTTCTAGAACCAAAACACAGCTTTGTAGCAGACACTAAGAGTGAAGGTTTCAGTTAGAAACTAAGACAGTGCTGAGTGAAGATTTCTGGTCACTGACTGCAGTGGCTGACGTAGGTTTTATTAAGCATACACACAAGAGGAGGACTGAGCTAAGAATTAAATACTGGTTGAACATACTGAACTACCTGTTTCCAAAATGAACGTGACTGCATAGGAATGAGGCAGGGCTAAAGATGGCAAAGTGTTAAGGGGTCTGTGATCTGAAAGTTGGCTTTTACAAGCAGTGCATTTTAACTATGTGGCTAGAGACAAGTTCTCCATGTAAACTGAATGCAGTCTGTCTAAACACCAGCTGTCCGGGCTGTAAAGTCTCTGCTTAAAAGACTCTGAGTTATACTGTGAACAACAAGCCCCATGAAACTGTTGTCAAAAAGCTAGAGGAGTAATATTAACATAGTGCTATCCAGAAGACGATTTATCATTACCATTGATCAACCTTGACAGTGTTTTCCTCGTTATTAATAAGGTAGGGATTTGTGCTTTCAATGTTTAGTTGCAGTTGTCCTGGTGGATCTTTAATCTGTCACACAAATTTATATGGCTGTGTTAGTTTCTGATAAGTATGGCATCTTAACTGGGACTTTGTCTATTAACTGTGCCTTGATCTTTCTTATCTGTCCCATTTTTAACATGTTTTGGAGAAACCACGTGTTTTGACTGTGAGGGCGGAAACAGGAGGGAATTAACTCCAGATTTGAACAAGAATTGGCAAGTTGAATTAAAGATTAATTTCCTTCAAGCTGCTGACCATATGAGTCAGCTTGTTGAAGTGGCCGTTGCAGACTGTCTTACCTAATTAGCATGGGTGACATTGTGCTTTCTGCGCTTGGAGGCAGGACGCAGGGTGAGGAAGGGAGCCCAGTGCCAAGCCAGTGCCTGTGAGGGTCCTGGGCACACACAAATGGGTTTCTCCTGTTCCCTTAAATGGAGACAGAGCTACTACTGTGGTCCTGGTAACATCTCTGTTTGTCTTGCCCTGTTGAGCCTCTCTGCTTTCCCAATGCCCTGTGGATCTGGGTTGTTCTCCACAACTAGCTCTAGACTGGTGGTGTTCTACCGATTTTTTCCACACCAGGTCATTCCCTGATACTGGAGCATACCACATTTAAAACAAAAATGAAACTAAAGGAAAACCAACCCAAAAATATAATTTAAAAATAAAAAACAACAACAGCAGTCTCCTTCCCTCTTTCCTCCTTCCCTCTTCTCTCCTTCCCTCTTCCCTTTTTTTCCTCACATAACTCTGTCTGTGCCCTTGGCATAACTCTCAGTCACACTGCAGTGAGATGCCTGGCTTTTGCTAATGGATTCAAGGGACAATAGTCACTGATTCACAAAACTGTTCTGAAAAGCATCGTTCAAAATGACTGGTATCTGTTAATTAAAACTTACCTAAAGTATTTTTCTTTTCTTAATATGAAAAGCTGTTCTTGTTTGTGCCTCGCTTTGTGTTCACAAGTACCTCCCTTGAACCTAATTGTATTTCAATCACAAAATAAAAAGTTTGCTTCTTCATTAGTCTCTGCAGGAAACTAATCACCTCAAACACTCATTTCTTCTTTCTCTTTTCCCCCAAACTCATTTAGTTACTTTAGAGGTGTTTGGTACAAGTATGTTTAGGAGTACGTATCTCATAGGAAAATGTTCTATCTATTCTAGTAAAGCATTGACTGTCAAGCTTGTGACTGGTGGCTCCGCATTAGAAATATTCCTAGATCTTAATCCAGAAGAAACATTAATCTTGCTGCTATTTTGTGATATTTTGAGAACTTCAGGGGCAGGAAAAACTGTGAAGAGTTCAAACCACAATTGATTCATTCCATAATGGAATTGCATATAAATCACAAAGCAACCTTACACATCTCTGACAGAAGTACTTCCACAGAACTTGCACTGTTCGCACGGAATATCTCTGGCTTTTGAGGAATGTAGCAGTGGTGATTTGCTGGGAATAAATAAGACAAAAATTCATTACTCTTCTGGAAGGAGAGGAATTACTGGTGCCTATCTCTGGAGTAGCTGTTTTAAGCACGAGTGATGAATCAAGGGGTATATTTGCACTGCACAGAAGGTAAAGCACCTCACCAGCATTGCCTGTCACTTGTGGCCAGCCTGGGTAGTTTCTCCAGTGGGGAGCTCCTGCAGGGTCTTTCTTAACACTGTTAAACTATACAGCCTCTATGGTAGGAGAAAGTTGTGGGCATATTTGCTTATTAGCTGAGTTAGCATTGCAGCAGAGGTTTCTGGCCATTCTGAATTATGCTTTGCAACTACTCTTCTAACACAGAAAAGTTAAGGATATTCCATTCCTTTGGCAGGCTTAAGAAAACTTGCACATAAACTTATAAGTGTATTTCTACATTTTTTGACCTTAAAGTGAGGTATTCATGGCTCCAGGTTTTGCTTGCATGCTGAAAATCGTGAAATCACAGAATGGTTTCTGTTGGAAGAGACCTCAAAGACCATCCAGTTCCAAGCCCCTACCATTAGGCAGGATTGCCACCCACTGGATCAGGCTGCCCAGGGCCCCATCCAACCTGGCCTTGAATGCCTCCAGGGATGGGGCATCCACAGCTCTCTGGGCAGCCTGTGCCAGTGCCTCACCACCTTCTCAATGAAAAATTTCCCGTCATCTAATCTAAATCTCCCCTCCTTCAGTTCAAAACCATTCCCGCTTGTCCTGTCACTATATACCTGTGTAAAAAGTTGATTTCCCTCCTGTTTATAAGCTCGCTTTAAGTAGTGGAAGGCCACAATGAGGTCTCCCTGGCGCTTTCTCTTCTTCAGGCTGAACAAGATGAAATGGGGTCAAATTTTCCTCAAATTTCAACTACATAACAACTGTAAATCATCTGCTATAATTGTGGACCTCTCTTGAAGAAATCCTCTGAACTGCCCAATTACGTGGAAAATGTAATATTTAAAGCAAATTAGGTTAGAGCTAAAACTGTGTATCACCTTTCCAAAGACTTGTACCTACCCGCAGTTCAAGTAAGAGGATATTTCTTCAGTATTCAAGCCGCCTGCATCTAAAGACCTAAATCAAGAGACTGATCTCAGTGTGCTCACTGGTCAGTAAGGAGTCAGAGTGAATGAGAAAATGTCCCAGAAGTGTCTCTTTCTGTGTGTGTTTTCTACATCCTAGGGAAACAAGTAAGGGCCCGGAATTAGATGGTCATTATAGTACAATCCCCACATAAGAAGCAGTATAAAGAAATACATTTATAGAATGAAATAAAATATTTAGTGCTTTTAGTCCATGCAGAACTTTGACGTTGCCTGAGCATATCTAGTACACAACGACTGGGACATAACCAGAGACAGTATTTACTGCATGTACTTGTAACTCCTGTCCTCTCATCTTTGTTTTGTTTTTGTTGTTTTTTTGGTGGAGAGAGAAGGCTTTGCTTCTCATGAGTAATTTTCTGTGACTATGTATGTACTGCAGAACCCCTGCCTGGGGTTGATCAGAAAACACAAATGGTCTGTTCTTCTAAATAATTATTTTTCATAAATGTCATCAGGGAAAAGAAACAGACAAAACCCAAACAAAAAAACAATGAACTTTCAAGCTGCTTTTGTCTTAAGAAATGAAGATATTATTGTCTTTGAACATCCATGTGTTTGCAGAATACCCATGTTAGCTGTGCAGTATAACGGTGCTGAGAGAGTCCTGAAGGCTCTCAAATCTGCAGCAGTCCAGGTGCAAGCCACAGTGAAAAGCAGAGTATGGTGTGCTTGCAGGTGGTTTGTGCAGTTGCTCCTAAGAAGCATTTCAGGAAGCATGTGTTAAGACAGAAGATATGCTAGCTAGATGCTGAGAAAGAAAACATACATTACTAAGACCTATAATGTAGTAATTTAGTAGCACAGAAAAGCGTAACAGGATATTTCTTTCTTCCTTTGTTCTTTGTTCTATGTTTTGTATTGGGCTAACTTAATTTTATTATTCTTGTTAGTAAAAATGAAGATCCAGCACTAAAATGTTTAAGAAACACGGCATTGTCTGCACTGCAGGCCATTAAATCTTTGCAAATCAGCTCTGGAATATCATCCTTTTCAATACATCATTATCTTTTTTGCATGGCAGGATGCTCTAATTGCAAACTGTCTAGATGAGATCCCACCAGTGCATTGTAAAACCACCACAAAGCATAATTGGATGAGTCTTAAGCATTCTTGGCAGTAGTCAGTTTTTTCTACCCCAGTGACTCGTGAAGGTATTAAAGGAAAGGACAGCTTCAATGTGTGTAAAAGAAAGTATTGGATACTTATTTTTAAAGTAAGGAAAAATTCTTTTGTGGATGGAGGAGGGGCAGGGAATCTCCAGCAATAAAAATGACAGAAAAAATCCACAAACCCATTAATGACCTAAAAAATGCCTATTCTTTCAGCAGCTTTACTAGATTGCCTACCAGTAGCCAAGCATTAAACTAACAGTTTTGTTAAATTCCTTACAAATTTTAAATCTCTCTTCTGCTCCTGTCTAGTTAAAGGGAGACAGAGGTTATCTGCATACTCTTCTAAATTAGACTCCTAGCCATTTCTTAACTTTCCTTCAAATGTGTTAATGCAAACGAAGAAGGTGGCACTCTGCATAATTACTGGCAAGGGTGCAACACTTCACTGGATTTTAATTCTTGGATGAAATGCGCGCAGCCTGCTGCACAGATTGTCACATGTCTCAAGCACAGACTTGCTTCTATCCAAGGTGACCATGGTGTACATCTCCCATGCCAGGCAGCTGGTTCCCAAACTTAACTGTTCTTTAGAAAGCCATGAGTGGCCATCCCTGCATTTGTACACTTGTCTGGAAGAGTTTGGTAGGACCATTTGCATGGGAATATCTGGAGCCAGAGTTAGTAACTGCTAGAGGATTATCTGCTTGCTTCCTGTTGGTGTGTGTTCAGGCATGTTCCAAAATGGTGGTGCTCAGCAGCTTGTGGGCTGCACTGCTAGGAATGTACGTATAATGGCTATGCATTCTTTTATTTTATTTTTTTTAATGGTTACTGGTTTTGCAATTTTCTTATTTTCCCATTCTTTCTTCAAAAAAAAAAAAAAAGTCAGCATAGCATAGAGATGTTCAGACCTTAAAGGTGTCATAAAATGGGCACTGAAAAATCGTTGGCACCAAGAGGAAGACAAAGAAAGCACCTAACTGTGTAAGTCTGGTATTACAAAATATTAAAATCTTTTCACAGCACGTAGCTTTCATTTTTCCCACATAAGAGTAGTAGCAGTTAAATATACCGGAGTTACGTAGTTTTAAGAAATACAGCACTACTTATTCAACAATTAGTTGAACAGTTAGTTTCCCAAAAAACTTTCTAGTTAAATGTCTCTCATCAAATGCAAAGCCTGATTTCTCTCTTCATTCATCTTGCCTTTGCTAGCTACTAACCTAGTTAGTTAGGCAAATGTGTAGGCAGGTTTGATTTTTATTTTTCTTTTTTAGTTGGAAAACTTATATGGCAATGTTACTATTTATGCCTTTGAAAATTATCTTCTATCTGTTGCTATATTCTTAAATATAGCAAGTTACAGTTGGCATTTACTGCAAGCACACAGTCCCTTGTGGAGCTTATAATAACATTTATTAGCCATTACTGTTGTATTTACTGTGGGATATGTATCTCAATGAGAAGGCAAAGTGGAGAGGGGAAGCAACTAATAGCATTTTACATATTTAGATCACTTTTTTGTCCTCAGAATTTCCTGTGTCATTGTTTTTCCCCAGGTCTTTTTTATTGCTTCTGTTTGGGGCTTTTTATTTTTTTTCCTGATAGATTCATTTTTCTTTTGCCTCATCTTGCTTGGAAGGAGCCCCTTTCAAGTGACTCCCACTGTGCATGTTGTCCCTTTAGGGTGTTACCTGAGATTTCTCTGAATAGTTCTGCCCATCCTTCTCTGAAGTCTTCTAATCCCTTGAAAAATCCTTCAGTAATGGTTCCTACAGCTGCATTCACAGTTTCTGAGATTGAAATATAATCTTCCTCTGGTATCTATATGGTTGTCCTCTGAGGTTGGTCCTGCATCCCAGGTGGACTGTTTGAAATGGAATAAAATCAAGACCACACACTTTTCAGTCTTTCCTCTTCCATAGTGGCCTGGTTCCATCAGGCCATCTTCTACTGGTTCAGAATGGCAGGCTAAATTCAGGAAGCTGAACTTTCCCTCTGAAGTATATGGCTCATTTTAGTGGCTTTAGTTTGAAATTCTGGTGGTGAAGTGTCTTTGTACTGAAATGTCCCCTGAAGCAGACCACTAAACAAGGATTACATACAGTGGGAAGTCATGAGATGCTACTACCCTCTCCAGTGTTTTCTCTGCATTGGGGTTATCCAGTCCAGTCACAGTTTCTGAGGACTGTCTTCTGTATTATAAAATACCTCAGATCTTCACGGGTGAGTTTAGGACCTTTGATGACTTCATTCCTACCTCTCTTGAGCCTCTAGTGTTGTGTGTTTGATGTCTTTGTATCCCATATTTTTCATTTTCATCTTCTAAAGTTACTTCTAAGGTCAAAAAATTAAATTACTTTGTAAGTCTGTGGTTTTGCAGTAGCACTTGTAACTCACCATTCACTGTGATTCTGAAGTTCCCATTAGACTTACAGTCATCCCCTCTTTTACTACTAGCACTACCATTCTGTTGTTATACACTAACCACACTCCTGATTTTTTTCCATCCTGGAGTATAAGGGATAAATCGCTAGACACAAGTGTTTCTTCTGTTTAAAATAATGAAATATTAGGTAACAAAATTACAAATTAGATCATATGAGAAAAACAGACCAGGCCAAATTGAAAGAATTAAATTATCCTTTTGCAGCTCACAAAACACTGACATGAACTTTCTCTTAAATGTACAAGTCCTTCATGGCTCTCTTTGTTTATTGCTTTCACCAGTAC
This sequence comes from Penelope pileata, assembly GCA_013396635.1. NCBI lineage: Eukaryota > Metazoa > Chordata > Aves > Galliformes > Cracidae > Penelope > Penelope pileata. The sequence continues at coordinate 160,229 of WBMW01004529.1, read as the reverse complement.
AAAAATTATTTTACTCCACTAATGAAAGCAGATACCCGATAGTCAGTGGTTTGTGGCAGTACGCAATGGCCTGATCCCCCAGATTAGTTTTTGACATTGGAAATTCATACATGTCAAGATAGGCTAACTTTGCATGTAACTGCCTGTTTTTTTCTGTAGGCCTTATTTCAAATTGGAATTCAAGTTGTGTTCCATGTGTTACCATTACTTACGTTATTCCTCTGAATTGTTAACAGCTTTATTTGAAGCGGCCTATGAACTTTCCCATCTCCCCAAATCCACACTTATGGTCTGCTGGTCCACAAATCAACATTCCAGTAAATGTTTAATCAGTTTATGGCAGAATAGTCTTTTTATGTAGGTTTCCAAAAAAACTAGACGTGTGAAATCAGACAGTCTGTGTATGGGTGTCCATCTAACTGGCTACCTCATGTTTGCCATGGGACATTGGAAAATCTGATGACCAATATCCCACTTCTCCAGAAGTCTAAAGAAAATAGGCAGCTGTATAGGTGTCCCAGTGCTGCAGGAGTGCCTGCTGAAAGGAGGAAAAAGTGTACAGGCTGTAGTAGACATAGTAGAACCACTCAAGAATGGGAGAATAGGAATACCTAAGCTGCAAGACATCTTTGGATAACTTGTGTGATAATCTGGAGAATCTGATTGCAAAACACAGACCTGAGCTTTGCTGTTTCTGCACTTCATGGATTGCACGGAAGCTGAGAACACTAGAAGAGATGTTTGGGAGGAAAGTCTCATCTTCTCACATTCTTTGCAGGGTCACTAGTTGATGTTTAGTTAGTTGATGTCTTTAATGTTGATGTTTAAATAAGTCAGATGGAATAAGCTGTAAAAGCACTTATTTTTGCCCTGTTGGCTGTGAACGCAGCTAGCTGAGGTTCAGACCTCTATATTGCAACCACTTTATCTGCATGCAGTCCAATGCTTGCCATTTCCATGACCTATCCATAGGGGGACAGGAAGGGAGGGGTGGGGGGTTTCAACTGTCACTCTGTCCTGCTCAAACCCACTGATGTCACCTATTAAGGAGTCTTCATTTGGTTTCCTGCTACCATCTCTGGCTGTGCAGCCACTGGGGAGCAAGGACTAATCCAGCTCACAGCAGTAAAACCAGATTCAGCAGCAGTTGGCTCAGCTGTCCCGTGCGCTTTGGAGAGCTGTTAGCAGCAGTGAAGTTCAACCTCCATTACACTGTCATGGAGGGAAAGGGTAATAGGCATGGAATAGCACCTGGCCACCCCTGCCAGAACTGCTGGCATTTCTGTGTGAATGTCTCTGCTTTCTCAAAAGATTTGGTGTAAGCTATTTATTCTTGCAGGAAGACCTACTGTGCACTGCCAGGTATGTATGCATTCCAGTAATTAGCCCAGTTTGTTGCTAAAGTAGGTGTGTCAATCAAGTGTTTCAAAGGTTTGTAGTATTAATAGCACCTTGCTTGCACACCACTGTCTGTGCCACTGTTGTGATGTGAATTGACTCAGCTGTGCTGTGGCTGCATTTTAAGCTCTGCTTCTTTCAATGTTTGCAGGATTTCACACTCTCACCTTCAGGGACACAGAGGAAAGCAGCACAGAGTGGGCGCGTTCCTCCTGGCCTTGGTAAGCAGGAGATGGCCATCAGGGGCAGCCAGCACTGGCAGGGTAAGGCCAACCCTTTTGGTGCAGTAGCCGTCTCCTTGGTGAGTGGACTGTCTGGCCAGCAGAAGATCAGCGAGTCACCCTTCAGCCAATTCAAAGAGGTGTATCTACCCCCTGCACTGCGCCCTTTGAACAAGACTTTGGTCACGCCTGACCAGTGGAAGGATGTCAATAGCACTCAGGAAAAGCGCAGGTCCTTGCTGTATGAGTTCTGCAAGAAATACAACACCATGAAGAAGCTACGAACCCACCTGGTGAATGTGGTGTCAAGAATTTATGTGGAGGATAGGCACAAGGTCCTGTACTGCGAGGTGCCGAAAGTAGGCTGCTCCAATTGGAAAAGGGTCCTCATGGTGCTCAATGGACTCGCCACTTCAGTACACAATATCTCCCATGATGATGTGCACTATGGAAAGCATCTAAGGAAACTGGACAGTTATGACCTAAAAGGGATATACACACGTTTGAACACATACACTAAGACTATATTTGTACGTGATCCTTTGGAAAGACTGGTATCTGCCTTCAGGGATAAGTTTGAACATCCAAACAGCTATTACCATCCAGTGTTTGGGAAGGCAATAATTAAGAAGTATAGACATAATGCAAATGAAGAGGCATTGGAAACAGGATCAGGAGTTAAGTTCAAGGAGTTTATCCAGTATCTATTAGATTCCCATCGTCCAGTAGGAATGGACATTCACTGGGAGCAAGTCAGTAAGCTCTGCTATCCTTGCCTCATCAACTATGATTTTATAGGAAAGTTTGAAACTCTGGAAGAAGACGCCAATTACTTTTTGCAGCTAGTAGGTGCTCCAGCTGAGCTAAAGTTTCCTAAATTCAAAGATAGACATTCTTCTGATGAAAGAACAAGTGCAGAAGTAGTGAGGCAATATTTAAAGGAATTGTCTAAGGAGGAGAGACAGCTGACCTACGACTTCTATTATTTGGATTACTTAATGTTCAATTATACATCACCAATTGTATAGCACCAGAGTAACTTAAGGCTTCTATCAGATATTTATCATTTTGGGATTAAAAACAACTACTTGGCTATTACCCCTGAAAGGAAACAAAGCAGCTGCTAAGTGGAGTTGTCTTGACTTAGTACAGCTTTTATAAACTAGAGTGACATGAATTGACATAAAGTTACAGGAAGATGCACAAAAAAAGACCTGTAAACAGCATAAATCGCAGTAAAATGCCTGAAAAGGCTGCTTTTACCATTATGGATTATATTGTGGAAGTGGCAGCACAGCCAGCTGTTGCATTGGCTTACCTAATGTTCTTTTAATGGTTTAAGAAAAAACAATTCAGAATAGCGTGATTCTTTTTGGTGTGTCTGCTTTAGAAATTGGTTATTAAACTATTTTTGAATGTATTTTTTACTTTCTGATGCTTATTAATAAAGAAGCATTGGCTAATTTTCTAAAAATGTTTGCAATGTTCTCAGTTGTAAGAGTTGTTTTTTTGAATACCATTAGACTATAGCTACTTTTAGACCTGAGTGTTTTCCATTGAAGGATGGTCTCAAATACAAATACATAAAACTAGAAATGACACAGCAGCTCAACTGTTTAACAGAATAAGTTTGGGTAAGCCTGCAATCTGAAGTCATAGTCCACTACCCCATTTGGACTGATGCACTATAGATGAAATACAATTCTCCTTTCAAAGATGACGTGTTTGTTAAAAGTAACGTTTTAATTTTACACTGGAATCAACCACATGATGCGTATTGTGGTACCAGTATTCAAGATGGTCTTCATATTTAGTGATAGGACAAAGTCTTAGGATGGTAACTATGAGACATAGCAATATTTGTACAAAGAATCAACTTCACTGCTACTGCTCTGACTTCTCTTGGCCTGCCAGTATCCCACCATCAGTCTAGGTCCCAACAGTTGCCACAGTGAGGCCAGGATGTCCCAGGAGGAGGAGAAATCTCTGCAAAATAGAGAGAGAAATTATGCCCTTCCAAAAGGAAAAAGAAAATAATAGTAATAAGAAAAAGACACCTATTTGTTTGTTTCCTGACGTAGTTTGAAGCATTTTACTCCATCATCTTGATATAGTAAATTGTAGGACAAAGAAGCAGGAGACAAGCAAGTCCTTTTCCTCTGTTCTCAACAACTGTTCATGACCATAGCTATTGCTGTCCTTTCCCTTGTCTTGTGCAAAGGTATGGCTTCAGTCCTTCCACAGGAGTAAGTGTGGGTTTCTTCTGACCCACAGGGAGAGAGAGACCGTTTTCCTCACATGCCCTCTCTGCTTGTTTCTCCCTCAGTTTTCTCCTCAAAAGAGGAGAAAGGCCACTTAAAGCCTCTGCAGTGCCAGCGCATAGCCCTGCACACTCTTCCCATCTCTTCTTGTGGCAGTATTAGCCGCTCTGAGGGGAAAAGGTGAGAGCAGACTGGGCAGCCAGAGGCAGAGGTGGTGCTGGATGGGGCTACCAGCACCTGTGGCAGAGCCAGCCCATTCCCTGGGGCTGTGGGGCAAAGACAGGAATGAAAAAGCCCACAAGCCATCATCAGTGCGAGGCTTGAGGAGGTGCAGATGTTCAGCACCAACAAGGAGGTGCATGGATGCCTTAGGGAAACGTGCACAGTGCTACTTGTATGAGCCATCATCGTGCCTAGATGGATCACAGGTGTTCACACCAGAAGTGTTTTGGATGGGACTGCCCTGATGCCTTTCTTCGGGTAAGTACCTCAAATCCTGAAGAAATGTCTTTTGCCTTCTTCCAGGGAGTTCTTCCAGGTCATCAGAGAAGTTAAATAAAAGACAAATGTGCGGCAACCTTTTGATATCCGTGTATTTGCTTTGTCTTGTCTGCTGCAGGTGTTTGTTAATTAATTATTAACAGACAAAAAAAAAAGGCTTATGTACCAATATGTTCCTCAAATCACATGCAATTAAAAAGTTTAGCATGCTAATACAGAATGGAGATGAATTAATGTATGTTTTTAATTAATTCTTTAATACAGAGAAATAAATAGTAATAAATTACAAAGCTTGAATTCTTCAGAGACTTAACCTTGAGCTTACTTTAGTGACAAACTTTCAGCCTATCTGCCCAGAGAATGAAAGAGATTCAGGGGTGGAGAGGGATGTAATTGTATTGAAAAAGCTCTACTGTCTCATAAGATTTCATCTGCTAACTGGTCTTAGATAAAGCCATTGTTTAAGTCAAGGGTGAAAGGAAGGGTGAAAGAAAGAAGTTATTAGCAAATATTTGATTTCTGCAAATGAGAGGGAAAATGACACTGATTTGCATGCATCCATGGACATAGGCACCGGGTCCCTGGGTTGTCATCTTGAAAATCTGGTATGGTTTGCATTTGTGATTTAAAAAGGGAGGACACTATTTAAGGCCTTTAAGGTGTATATGTGCACAGAAGTGTAATTGTTTTAGCTGCACTGTTGTTCTATGGCTCTAGTGAAAGTAATTTAACTTCTTTGTATGATCAACTTCAAATTTCATAGCCCCTAACTGCACTTAAAAATTCATTTTTTGAAAATCTAACCCAGACTTTTGCAAAGAAGGGCCTCTCCTCAGTCATCTTCAGTGACCTAAGGGATTCAGATGATCTCAGTAGCAGAATCTAGATTGTACTTTGCCTCATTAACCACATTTTGAAAATCACTAGCCTGCTTTGCCAGGAATTAAGTTACATGATTTAAAATTAACATAAGAGTTTAGCATAATTGAAGTGGGACTGTGATAACTGACTTGTGGGATTATAAGGGATGAAGGCGCAATTTGCAGCATAAAAGATAACCTCTATTTTTAAAAGTAAATTTTAAAAGGTCAAAATGTGAGGTTGGGCTGTTAGCTTAGTTTATATTTTGTAAGAGTGCTAGACAAAAACAAAAGCTGAAGGTCATCCACGGTAACTTGTGTAAAATCCCATCTCCACAACTATGAACAGATGTTTGTTTTACTCAGAAAAAGATATTGAACGTATACAGAAGAGGGACGGAAAATACACTCCACAGCATTCAGAGCAATTGCACATACACTACAGATCAGCTGCAGCATGCAGAGCCTGTTTTAGGAGGCTCTGTTATAGTAAATTCTTTTTAGTTATGAACATTTCTTCATTTGAAAATCTCAAAGTGCTTCTGTAATGCTGGTCAGTTGTCAGGGTAAGCCACATCTCATAGAGCCATCACGGCGAGTGCGCGGCAGGGAGAGTGCTCCCTTGGCTGTTTTGTCTGTTCTGAACTTTGCAGTTGTGCTTCTCTCCTGAAGCAAAAACTTGATCTGGGGAAGACAGCGTTCCATATTCGCTTTTCTTAAGTGAATCAGTATTAATTTGAAAATAAACTAAGCTTCATAGATGAACATTCTCAAATTGTTGCTATTTTCACCTGCATAAGGCAGCTGCCTCTCTCTGTGTAGGACTTGGCTTGCTGAGCCAGGACACAGCCATCATGCCCCTCTCTTCCAAAGCTGAGCTGTTGCTCGCTGGCAGGGAGAGGTGTGCAGCCACAGTGCAATCAAACACGGTGCAGCCTCCTGAAGTGTCCTCTGGTGCGAATCCCCCAAAAGGCTAAATTTATTGGAGCTGCTCCTGCCTCAGGCCAGTCTTACTTCAGTGATGGGTCATTGGAGATCACACTTTAATTTTAAATGTAGTTTAAATTTAAATGAAAATTAAAATACGACACTTTTCAAAAGTCTGAGAGGAAAATATTTTAATAGAGCTCTGTATTGTGTATGTGGGTTATATATAAAAGTCTTTGTCACACATGCCTTCAGGCTAGCAATGCATCAGATAAGTATTTTTAACTGCAATGTTAATACCAGTTTATCAGCCATGTAACCTGCTGTGATGCTTTCAGAACTAAATCAATCTGGCCTTGGAACCTGATGTCTGAAATCAAGCCATAAATTGTTACACGTCATAAAAAATACAGATGTACTTATCCTGTATCTAGAAATTCATTTACAGTCCAGAGGACAGGGCAGGGACGCAGTACTAGGGGATGTAACTGACTCAGCAAAGGAAACCTGCCCATAGCCCCAGATCCATGGGACTGTTCTGCCCTCTGAAATGTGTATATGTGAGTGGGGCAGGAGAACAATCATATTGTTTAGTTTAATGAGAATGTTTTCCATGAAATTGGGTGTCTATAAACATACCTGTTTGAGGGGAGAACTGCTAAGCTAATTGCAGGGAGTTCCACAGATTCCCGAGATGTAGCTCTGCTTGTGGCTGCAGCATCAGACGTGGACTTCAGACACCTGGATTCTCCTCCAAGCTCTGTAACCTCACAGGCTTGTTGAGCAACATGACCTATTCTCTGCCTCAGTTTCCCCATTAGCAATGTGGTCCTGTAAATGGATGGTAATTATACCACATGCCTTCTGTTAAAAGTGTTGAACTCTGTGCACAGATAGCTGCATTTTGGAATAAAGTGTTAGTATGGAATTTCTCAAAGGATTTCATGCCCTTTCTTTGTATTTTATTTCCAATGGAATGGAAGAAGCCAGGGACTTCCCAACTTTGTTCCAGCCAAGAAGTGCATCATTCAGCTCTGTTCTGTGCAGTTGGCAGCCTTAAGAATGCAAGCTCTGTTTCAAAACACTGTGCATCTGTCAAGCCTGCCCAGGCACTGCCTCAGCACAAAACCAGTGCCAGGTTGTCTGACCAGAGGAAAGTGGCCCTCCAGTTCTCTTTGTACAGATGAGAGCAGACAGAGACAAGCTGAGAATCTTGTCTTCTCATTTTATTCTGAGCTCAGTTTGGAAGAAGCTGTTTTATTTTTGTGCCATAGCCCTAAATAAAGTGATGCTCAACTTGGAGATTCTGTAGAAGGGGGAGAGATCTAAGTGATATTAATGGATCCCACCCATGTAAGCAAACTCTTGCCTTCTCCCAGACACCAGAGCTGCATCATCTGGTGTGCAGATCCACACTCTCCTGTCTCCTCCTGAGGTCCTGGCAACCCTTAAGACAGCTTCCAGTTTGCCCAGCTGCTAGAGGCTCTTAGGATTTAGCTTCCACTGACAGCCAGGTTTTCTGTGGCTCTATGGAGGCTACTAGTAAGATGGAGACTGCATTGATACAGAATATATTGCTTTGTCTTTAGAAAGTGATGCGATTAACAAACCCAATGGAGAAAAAGAGCCCCATTTCCTTACTAAAGGAAAGAGAAAAACCGTAACTATCATCACATCTCTCTATATATATAACTGTATGTATGTATAATTGTAGCTTCCTTTTCTCAGCCTTCTCACAATTTCCTGCCCTCTTAAGTATGTCAGCACAAATGGGTGCAGCCAATGGCTAGTTCGCTCTCAGCTGTCAAGTGCAAGCCAGCTCCAGCCCAGCACATCTATGTTATCGTGGCACTGAGGCTACACTAATAAGCCTGCTTGAGAGTATGGTACTGTCACTCACCATCTGTGCACACATATCTGTCTTGTCCTTTTCATGCAGAGATTCCTCCTATGTATGTGAGATATTTTCTCAAATTCCTTCCAGAAAATGGAGTTACCACAGAACCTCCCAATACTGCTCATTTCCCAAGATTTGCAAATTTGAAGCGTCTCATATAATTTGCATTCAATAAACAGCATTCTGACAAATGATGGGTAGGAGCAGAGCATTTCTTTCCATGCATCTCACAGAGTACTTGTCGGACTGTAAATATGTGTCAGTAGGATATTAAATGCTAGAGGTTTACTTTTCCCAAGCTAGTTACTTGGGTGTAAAAGCTGGATGTAGGCAGATGCCAGTCTGTTGAATTATCTCTTTCCTGATGAATGCAGATACACACATAGACAGATCTTTAACTTTTGGGGATGAGTTATCATTCATCTTAGAAACTGTGTGTTCAGAGAGCTGAGCTCTACTGCTAAAAGTTTCCCTTCCTACAGACTTGCATGCATGCATGTATAAATGCATGTGTATGTTTTATAAATGTGTGCATACACACAGTGTGTATATCTGAGAGTCATAACATTTAGCCAAATGCTGCTCACTGATGGTAGTGGGAGCTACTTAGCTTACATCCTGCATTTGACCTTAAAGATCTTAAATCTGTGTCAAGTTACACTCTGGAAAGAAAAAGTTCCCATCTATGGGATGCGCTGACAGAAAGATTAACTCTGATCTCAGTGCTGACTATAGCAGAAAATGAATATGGTAGTGTTGCATACGCAACAGTATTGTTTGTTATATAGGCACATAAATGTTTTACTAGTGTGTTGCAGAGCCACCAGATTGTTCCAAATGACCCTGAGCTGTTTGCAAGGACTGCAGGTTTGCCTTTTGCACAGGATTTCTTTTTGCTTCTCTAACTTGCCTGGCACCCGATGCTGCCAGGCCTATGGGTCTGCAGTCTGTGCGGCTGTAAGGGTAAGGCTGCAGGTTTGGGGAGAAGTCCTTTGGTGGGGGATGTGGGAGGAGGGGAAGTGGGCAGCAGCATCAGCATCTCTGCTTTCAGGAGCACTATAGTGCTACCACCTATAACACACTAGGAGCAACAGACACCAGCTGCCACCTTTTATGTGACTTCTGCTATTGTCTGGGGAAAAAAAAATGAAGAAAACCTCTAATGAGAAGGGAAAATGTTAATTGTGGCTGGAGGTGACAGTGCACAATAAGAACTTGCGGCCTTGCTACTGTATCTCTGATGGAAGCACCCTAAGACTGCGACGCAGCAAAAGCTCAGCTTCGAGGGAGGATGATGTTTCTGGAAATCGTCATGAAACAGAAACACAGAACTGAGGTTGGACAAAACTGTCTTGTGCCTCAGCCACATTGCCAGCAGGTGTTCTTCTCCTGTCCCTCCCTGAACCTTCCTGGCTGCCTTCAGACAAGCAGCTGTGGTGGGTCCAGGATCCCATGCACACTTTGCCTGTGCGCAGAGGCTCCTAATGGAGGTGTTGCTACCAGGCTAAATCTGCCTCGCCATTAACAGTGCTGCTAAGAATGAAGTTTCCAGGTTACAGGTTAGGCTACTTTATCCACAGAGTAGCCTAGGGTGGTCTGAGCAAGCACAGCTGCCAGACAGATCCCGAGGAGCTGAAGATGGCCCTGAGGGAGACCCCTGTGCATGGCTGAAGGACCCGGTCCTCACGTAACCCTGCCTAACAGCTGTGAGGAGGGTAGCAGTGTTCAGCATTACAGGACAACCCTAAATGTTCCTTCGCTGGAAGCAACAGAGGCTACTTTGCCAAAACTACATTTCATAGCAAGCTATGGAAAAGGAGTGGGAATCATTCAAGACATTTTCGAGAGATTCATTTTAGCATTTTCAGTTTTGCTTTTTTTTTTTCTCTTCTCCTGCAAACACTAAGGCATTTCTTTAATTTATTGCAATTCACCAAAGGAAAACAAGCTCTCCCACTGACATCTTTATGGCTGAAATCTGCTCTCTGTGCTGTCTTGGTTGCAAAACTGGGCACAGGCTGAATGAGAGAAGTGAGAGAAGCTGGGAACTCGTTATGTAAAATCTACAGTAACCAAGCTTTTCTAGTGCTATTATGCCCTGACCCCTTATTTTGGAGCAGTAACAAAACCACTGAGACTGCACAATTACAGGGTTTCCCAGGCTCTCTTTTTTTCTCTCTGTTTTTTTCTCTTTTCTTTCTGGCCTCATCACAAAACCCAAGGAAATCAATGGTGTGCCCAAACTTCTGGAATGGTCCAGGACTTTCAGTATCTTCCACAAAGAAATAGCAGGAACATATCTTTATTTTATTTAATATCTAATCAAGACTATCTAATCCTGTCTACAAATTCCTTGCTCTGGATCTCTGAAGAAATCTCTGGCACATTTTCTAACTGCTTGATATTTGGGCTACACTATGATCCCAATTGCTTTACTTTCACTTTGTTTGCAGTACGAATTCTTCAGTTTTCCAGCTAATTACACTCAGGTATAACTCAAGTGACTATTCTCCCCTTTAAGACCTGATATTTTTTCCATTTCAGCATCCTCACTTGAGTAAAAGATAAAAGAGCTTTATTGGCTACAGGCTATCTGCATTTTCTAACTCCTCACGATGTTGGAAACTGAGTCATCTACAATTTCACAGCTACATATCAGCACTTTGAGACAATGCAGTTGGAATCAGGATAAGCTGAACCCTTTAAGGATGAATTACAAGTTTCTGAAACTGGACAGCAAAAATTGCATGATGAGACTGCACAGAAGTGCCTCTTGTGCCTTTTGTAACAAATATGCTCAGTTTACAAGTCTAAAACCATTCTCCAAGAGCTCATTCTGCAGTCTCCAGCCTGCAGAACTGAGGAAGAGGCTGTGTGGTTTTCTGCCCCCTTTCTACCCCGCAGAAGGACTGCACGGGAGTCTCACCAATGTCGGTGCTGATGAGGCGTGTAGCTGAAAAGAATCCCTTTCAGTGGCGTGTTGGTTCTGTTGGAAGAACAATCTGCTCGTGTCAGTCAAGCATGCATGGTGAAACTGAAAATCAGATGGGCATTGGAGATGTTAAGCCTAAAGAAAAAGGCATGTGTGAAACCATAAGCCCCTCAGAAATTTCACCTTCTCTGAATGCATTCTTATAAAGGTATATCTATTTTTAAAAGACTTTTTTGGCATGTGTCCTTGAAGAGGTAGGATTAGCCGTATCTGTTTCCTTTTCTAACACTGATTTAATACAATAGATGTCTTCACAAAAATAACTATCTCCTTGAAACTCACAAAGTCCACTGTAAACAGTTTGTAGCAGGGCTGTAAAGGCTGTCCAAAGCACCGATGCAGGAAAAGAGGAGACTGATGATTCTAGAGAAGTAAGCCTTGCAGACTCATGTCAGACTAGTTGCTCTGTATTAATATCTGCAAATAAGTCAACAAAAAATTTGTTATCCCAAAAGTCTACTGGAAAAAATGTTTTTTGGTATTGTTTTTAATTATTCACACAGCTTGCTGCTTTTTTCCTCAGTGGGTTTTGCAAAAGAACAGCTTGTCCTTCTCTACGTGCCCACAGAAGACAGTAGTGGAGGTTATATTGGAAAATGATGCTTAGAAAGAAACATGAGTTTCTTTCAAAGAAACACAGGGCAAGCCTCCCTGGCCATGTGCTTGATTTCATCCAGTTTTTGTAGACAACATCCACCACTCTCTCCCCACCCCTGTGAGATGCCAGGAAACGTACAAATACTGGACTAGAGCTATGGGTCCCAAAAAACTGTTTGCTATGGCTGCCGTGTGCTCCCAGAGCACATTCACTGCAGTTCAGCAGCTGAAGACAGAATCTATTGTTAAGCAATCAGTTTTCATGTGTTGGCCATCTATCCAACCATCCATCCATTCATCCATTAAATGGCTATAAACTGGTATCAGTAAAGCTTAAGGGGGCAGCAAGAAGTGTTTGTTTCTTTGCATCTTGCTGAGCTGTATCTCTATTATCTTCACTGGTAATTGAGCTGAACTCAAGAATCTTCACAGCTGTAAAGCTTCCATCATAAAAGAGATAGAATACCTACAATTGCCATTCCTGAGCTTTAAAACCTTTCTTAGTCCAGTAAAAATGCAGCATCTGTATCACAAGTTATTAGGCTTCACCTAATTTTTTTAAAGCTGTAAACATTAAAAAACTGTCAGAAATGAAACTAATGTTCTACAAAAGATTTCAAGATAAACACGCTGTCACATTTTCTTTAGAAGCTTATGGACAAAAGAGCTTGAACTTGTAAATATTCAGTCAGACCCTGCTTCTCACTTAGTTCAATGAAAGAACCTTTGCATGGAGGAAAGATCAACATCATCAGTTGGCCTGAGGTGTAGGTTTTAGAAGGTATTCATGTTGAGAGGGAGGGAAAAATAAAATACATAGCATTACGAAGACAGTTATTATTGTGATCTACAAAGACAGCCTGGATGATCTGAAGCAAAACTGTCTTTTTCAGGACATGCTGTATAAACCCATTCATGGCATACATCTCCAGTAGGTGTATAAATCCCACAAATATGAAACTATATATGTATTTTATATATTATCATTACATTACATACAGCAGATAGTTTGGACAAAGAACAGATTCCTAGCACTGGGGTGCATGTCAACTATCTAATGCCAATGAGATTCAGCCTTGCCCCCCAAAAAAGCCAACACAAGACAGATTTTATTTTTAAAATTACATAATGGTTGACAGAGGTAGCTGCACTGAACAATGTGTTTTTGTGTTTCTAGAGGCTTTACCACAACACTGAGTGGCATTTGTTTAAAACATTACCACCATACATTAGACACGGAACATTAAATGGGTTCAGACCTGGGTGACAGATCTCTGAAAGCACTTAATGGGCCGGTAATGGCAGCTGTTGGCAGGGATCTGAAGGGATTGCTGTAGGGCTTCACGTACTTGAGGGGCTAAGAAAGTCTGAAGGTAAATAAAGGATCACTGCCAATATAGTTTGAACATGACTTAAATAGTAGGATGAGAAAAGGATGGCCAAGTAGAGTAGAATGGATTGTTCTCTGGTTTGTTCTCTGCCAGGCAAAATGTCTTCTAATAACAGAAAATGCAAAATTTCACGTCTTGGAGTGAAACAAGCCTTGTCTTCAGAATGAGGGCTATGTCCTGAAGAGGGACTGAGGGGCTTTGTGGAGGGGTGAGGAAGAATGCTTCCTCAGTGTGGTGCTGTGGCAAGAATGGCTAATGCAATGCTTAGGTATCCTACAAGGCACGCTTCAGAATATGCCTGCTGGGAGTTCAATATTAAAATGTATTTTCAGAAGCATGTTGAAAAAGTGATGAAGGTAAAAACAAGAGCTGGAAAAAAAATCTTTAGAGTGAGAGACTTTGAGAGCTCAGCCTACTTAGCTTATCAAAAGGATGATGAAGAGATGACTTACATTATGTTAAGTATCCTCATGGGAACAAAGCAGAAGTACAAGACGTTTTTAATCTGGCGGCATAACAAGCTTCATACAAGCTCAATTTAAAGAGAAAGACCATTTTTGGTGATGAAAATGATTAGTCTGGGGAATAAACTACCAAGACAATGGGTGGATTTTCTATCCCGTGTTTTCAAATTGAGCAAACATGCTTTGTGTAAAACATATTTAACCAAATGTAAGTTATTGAACTGATGAAATATGTCATGAGGTGAAAAGTAATGGTCTATGATATATAAGTTAACTAGAAAATGTTATGTTGTAATCTAGTCCTAAGCTCCATGATTCTTTGACTGTTGTGAATGCAGCCTTTCAGTCGTAGCAACACTGGGTAGAGGTGGAACTAATATAAGAACTAAGACAAAATCCCCCTTCAAATAAGCCATCCTCTGCTGTTGAGAAGCAAACTTCTCTCCTGGAAACCATGTTCATGCTTGAGAACACTTCTTGCAGCACAAACATTGGAATTAGGTGTCATAAAAGGTCTTTACGATAAACGTCTTTTAGATATAGGTCTTCTGGTGAGTTGTAACTTTTTTTTTTTTTTTTTAAGTAGTACTTTTCATTCTTAACACTGGGTGGAAAAAAAAATTGAATATACAAACCATATCACTGCTGTCACGTGTCAGCTGGTGATAGGATCAAAAATTATTGAAGATAACAGGTGCACAGAAAAAGAGAGCAGTCACGTGAGCTCCATTTCGGACGGGAACCAAGAGCCTGCAGTGGTGCAGAGTGAAGAGACTGAGCACTCAGTGCTGGTAAACAGCAGCAGGACTGAGACAGAGAGCAGCTCCGATCAGTCAGGAAAGCACAGCTGGATGCTAAAGAACATACAGCAGTGGGGTATACAAAGTGGAATACTACATTTTCTGTGGCTGATAAAATCTTTGAGAGCTCAATCGAATTTCAGTGTCTCACACAGCAAAGTTAGACAAATCTTCTCTTACATTTTCAGTCACCCTGCTGGGATACTTCCCCCCACTCTGCTGCACCCCACACGGAGCCCGGGGCTGCTTGCCTGCTCCTCCCCTCAGTCAGTCCCGGGCTCCATGTCTGCCACCAATGCAGCTTTTTGCAGCAGTTTGTGATAGGAGAGGAGAAAAAGGGCTTTTATTTTCACACTTCCCAGCAAAAGGCCTGTCCATGCCATGTTGAAATTAAACTGTTTCTAAAGATGAAAAGCCTCCAGGTGGTTCCTATACTACCTGGATCATAGCTTTGCTTTTCCAGCTGTAATTGCTGCTTATTGAGCTGGGGGAGAGAGCAAAGAAAAAGCGGTCAATCCAAATTGTCTCGTGAGGAAGGTAATGGAGCAGGACTAAGGAAGCTCAGCAGTCATCCAAGTGCACAGCTTCTTGTAAAAGCTTTATGAACAGCCTGAATGAATCCCTCAAGTGAATGGCCATTTTATCCCTTTCAGTTCTCCAGCATGGGACTCAATGTGCAGCTTGTGGACAGACAGATTCCACAATAAATAGAGAAGGAGAGTAAAACTAAACCCTCTGGAGCCTGGCCAGCAGCAATGTCAAATCTCTTGACTGATTTCCCAGGGAATTCTTGCTCTAAATGTCAGGAGAACATAGCCCTGCAGCCAAATCTGGACCAGACTGATACCAAGGCGTGACAAAATGAATGACCTAAGTAACAAGATTACACCGCAGGAAAATTAAAACTTCAGAAATGTGCAAAGATCACATTTCAGTAAGCGGTGTTTTATGTAAGATCCTTTTAGTAGACAAAGCTTAGCCCAAACTCATAAAACATAAATTGGTGGGAGGAGGGGGGTTCATTAGTGGCAACAGAATGAAACGCTCAGACAGGCAGTAAAGAAAGTCGGAACGTTTCTGCAAGCGTCAATCATTTCTGAAAGGCTTGCAGCCTGCTTTCAAGGTCTCTCGTCACAGCAGCCAGGGAAGGTCAAAGGAATTTAGTCTCCTAGGAGTCTGTGCCACCATGAAAACAGCAGCCAAGTCCCTCCATCACTTTGGGCACTTCTGAAAATCCTTCTGGAGCCTCTCCCAAGAAGGGTGGTGAGTGTCCCTTTTGCTGTGGCTACCTGCTGCCCACAGTGCTCGCAGGGCTGGATAAAACTTGAGCAGCTTGAGTACCTCTGGTCCTCCACCAGGTGCAGCCAAAAGAGACCTGGAGGTTCACAACCCGTTGGAAAGGGCAGGAACACCAGAGAAAGAGGGTGGGGGGAGAGAGCACGTTCAGGTAAGCCTCATTCCTTTTGGAAACAAAATGCCTGAAGTGGTGCTGGCAGAGGAGCCAGGCAAGCTGGGGAGCTTATGGCAGCAGCATGGCGACAGCAGCCCATGTCCTCTGGTGGAAAAGGCAACGGCCACTGAGGAAACACAGTGCTTCTAAATCATGTAATCTTCTTGTTGCTTTGGTCTTCCTTTCCTCTGCCTCAGCCCTAGCTGATGAGCCCCTGAGACAGATCTGACAGCACTGCCCTGATGGCTATCCATGGGACTGCTGTAGGGGTGGTGGGACTCTTCCACTGCAACTCAGCAAGGTGACAGAATCTAGTTCTGGGAGAGTTTCTGCCTCTCTCCCTCGTATTATGTTAGCTGGAATTAGCTGTTAGCACATTCCTCTCCAACTTTGGCAGAGTGCCCTCTCCTCCATAACAGACTAAAGTGAAACCCCAGCTCCAGCATGCTTCACCTGCCTGGGAAGTCCTTGTGCAAAGGGTGGATGTGCCGTATGTGTTGCAGCATCTTCTCAGCATGGCTTACTTTCCTAGGGAGATCTTTAATTCATGATGCCCTAAAAACAGCTGTAGAAAGATGGTTGTAGTGTTCAGTGAAGGAGAAGCAGAGGCACGATGAGATTGTGCTGCGTATTTCCCCTCCTCAGACAGGGACTGAGCATTAACACCACTTCTAAATTTTTCATGCATATTCTTTTATAAGTTATTTCCATAATTGTGTTAAGCACAGCAGCAGGAAGAATATTTCATCTTTGGACAGTAGTCCAAAACAAGTTAAGCCAGGTTCCCAAAAAAAGAATCTATGTGGCCCCAAATCCCAAGAATGACAAATTAGTCCCTGGACAAACTGGGGTTGCTTTCCTCTGTGCTTCAGTGCCATCTCAAGGGATGGCTTCATCACCTCCTGTGCTTTCCATGGAACATGGTCTGTTTGTTTGATCAGGGCTGGCATGGTGCAGTTTGCTCCAGGTTTGCACCCGATGCATTGCCTTTCTCTGTGATGTGGCCACAGCCTTTGCCCGGACCTCCAGAAGCCCAATCACAGCGATAACAGCAGCAGCAACAGAAGGTGTCCACGTTCCCACTTTATCATGTGGCACTGACCTGCTCCACAGATTACAGAGAGCAGATACGCGCTATCTGCAAGAAAAGGAAAAGCAATTATTTGTTTTACTAAGCGAATGTTGTTTGTGAATAACCAAATAGGAACTGAGGCTGCAAGGTGCCAAAGAACACATGCGTTGCCAGGGAAAAGCTATGAAAGCAATCTCCACCCTGACTTGAAACAGCCAGCTCCAAAACTGGGAAGAAAATGGAAATATGTGTGTGCACCTTTTGTAGCCTTTGGAGCACTGGAGAAAAGGATTAGGAAAACTTCTCAGAAAGAATGGTGATGCATTGGAACAGGCTGCCCAGGGGGGTGGTGGAGTCACCGTCCCTGAAGGTACCCAAGAAACGTTGAGATGTGGCACTGAGGGACGTGATCAGTGGGCAGGGTAGTGATGGGCTGATGGTTGGACTTGGTGATCCTAGAGGACTTTTCCGACCTTTAGCAACTCTATGATTTGTTGGACAGAAGTAGTTCAGTGGTGCAAAAGGCTGAAATAAACAATGACTTCACCAAATACAGATGGCAAAAGATGTGGCCCCTTCAAGCAAGGGAATACATAGGTGTGTGAAGCAGAGCACTGACAGGGAGTTTTTTGTGTAGTAATGCCGGGAAGAGGGGGAAAAGGCCATAGGGGGCAAAAAAGAAACCATGCAGAGGAACATCCCAACTGAAACCCTGTCACTGTGGAGAGCTCCTTCTGCAATCTTGATGTGAAAATTCATTCTGTGAATATATGAATTGTGTGATGGGCTTACATGCTCACGTGTGTTAGGACTTGGATTTCCTGGAATCACTGTAACAGGTCATGGAGGGCAAAGACTGAGAGACCAAATGCCCCCGTGAAGGCGCAGTGCTGTGTGATGGTGACTGCCTCCTTCTTGACTGAGCTCAACACATGATTAAACGAAGGAAATCTTGAAAACAAGGAAGCCAGCCATCCAGCCAGCTGTTCTTTTGTCGTAAGTTCAGAGATGTCTCTTGGTGTCCTTTAGGATTATGCTGTAAAGAAAGGAAGAGCAGGCAAATGCGAGAAGAACACCTACATTTGTACTTTATGATCAACTTGTATGTACCATAAACTCTGATGGGGAAGCATTTAATACAGGGGCATGACTTTATTGCCTTGTGTACAAATTCGTTTACAGCATCCTGAATTGACAGCATTATACCTTATGCTTGCCTTTCACCAGAATAAGTTATTATCCATAGTGTCGTAGCAGAAGCCAAGGGAGAGTTTCCATGGTTTCCACGTCCAAAATGGTTCTCCAGCTCTTGACCTCTTTTCTAACCCTTGGAAGGGTCACCTAGCACAGCCCAGGCTGCTTCATTCTTTCCCCATATGAGTGCGTGGCAGTAGACGCATGCTCTCTGTGCATGCTATTTTAACCTGGTTTAACAACCAAACAACACGTCCTTTAAAATATTTTCCATATTACTTATGCACTGATTGTTTTACTGCATTCAAAGGTCAAAAACACCTGAAAAAAAATAATTAGAATTTTCAAGATATTTTGTTCCATTTTCATGCCTGCAAAGTGTCAGTTTCTATACTCTCTAACAAAATAATCCTGCCTGGAAACGTAGGTGACTTTGTTTTCTTCTTATTGCTCAAGGGGCTGTTTTTTCCATCAGATTTTCATGCTGTAGATTCACTGGGTTCCTCTCAAGGTGAGAGCCATCCAAAGTGCCCCAGAGGCATCGTGGTCTGGTTCCAGCTATTCTTTTCGGTGGCCACCACCAGTGTTCCACGGTAGGGAAAACTTTGTTGAATTCTGCAGCTCGGAGCACACCGAGCACTCTGTCTGCTTTGTAGGCACCGTGTTGCAGGTGAGGTACCGATGGGTGTGTGGGATGGACAGAGCTCCCCGCCTGCTCACACGTTACTTCCGCGCACCCAGCGCGCAGCTGGCAGCCCCGCAGAACAAACCGAGAACTCTCAGCCCTTCCCCATGCCCCGCAGCCCCCACCGCGGGTCTCAGCGGGCTCCCTCCGGCCCCGTCTCCTTCTTTTCCCCCGCAGCCCCGAACCCCCCGCACCAATCTGCATATTCACATGACCGCGAAGGACCCGCGGCTCCGGCGGCAGCGTCTCCAGCGCCCTCCGCCNGCCCCGCGCCGCGGGTGAGTGCGCGGCGCTCCGCGGAGAGAGGGAGGGGTGGTCCGGTTGGGTGCTGGGGGAGAGCGGAGCGTGTCCCGGGGGTGTGGGGGGCCCGCGGGGATCCACAGCCCCGAGACGATCCCTTTCGGGCGCCTGTGGGTGTGTGAAGGGCGGCGGAGGGGGCAGAGCGGCTCTGTTCCGTGCCCTTTGAAACTCGGAGAGGCATCAGCCAGGAAAGGGGGAATCTTGAAGTGCCGCTTGAGATTTGTAGGGAAGCCTTTGTTATTATTTATATTGTTACGGCTTCAAAGCGGCAGTCGTGGCGCTGCGCGAGCCCGGAGTGAGGGCACCCCGCGCCCCGCGCTCCCGGGATCCCGATGGCAGTGAGCCGTCATCCCAGCCCGCGTCCCACCGCCGCGCTCTGCGTGCGATCACGTATCCCACACCCGAGGATTTCAGCTATGGCCACCACTGAGTTTAATGTGCGACCATAACATCCACGTGTCACTCTATTTTTCTGTTGTATTTTGTATCTGTGGAAGGCAACCGTGAACAAGGACAGCTCCAAAAACTGTTCTGCAACTTTGATGGCAGATCCTAGTGGCTGGGATGTCACGTTTCAGTTTCAGACCTGGCAGTCGTCCCCATCGATGTCTCATCTCCAGCCTTTAAGTTAACTGCATGCAGATGGAGTGCTGGCAGACGGTGTTGCTTTCTAAGTTGCTGAGAGTCTTAGGATGTAAGTGTAAAGCTGGACTCTAGGCTAAAAAAAAAAAAAAAACTATTAAGCTTTTGTTCACATTTTTAGTGCAAATGGTGGTGGTTTTTTTTAAGTCTTATTTTTGCTGTGGGGAACAAAGGCATGCAGCTTGGAGGGAAATCCTTGCCGTGACAACTGGGTGGGTTCTTTACAGGGTGTTGAAATCATGGCAAAGCAGGCTGCTTCAGAAAGTAATTCTGCGCTAAGAACAGGTGTTTGGGCCATTAACCATCAGAGTACGGCTGGCAGCAGAGTTCCACCATTTTGGTTTTTTCCACGCAGTATGCTATTTAAGGGAAATAGAAACTTTGTTTGATTAACTAGTTTTTGTGCTCGAGTTGCACTTTTGGCTTGCATGCAGCATTTTTGCATTTTGAGGGCTGTAAAAGATGTTGACTGAGTTGTTTGTGTGTGGTCTCAGCTGGCGTAGCACTACGAGATTTGCCCTCCCCAGGGCAGCCTGGACTGCCCATCAGCAGCCTGGCAGAAGGTGTGCTCTGCTGGATCCTTCCTCTTGCATACACCATTTTCCGCTCACTTTTGATGAGTTCTTCCAAGCCTTTCCACAACTAGAATGAAGGTGACTGCATGGTTTTAATACCCAATAGAAACCATCTTTTCTGCCTGCTCCTACAGGATGAAGTTGGCACAGCTCACTATTGTCTGCATGCATAAGGAGATGGTCAGGCACACTGGGACAAAGTTATCAGTTCCCATACCCCTCTATGCCGTGCTCCAAAAGCCTGTGGTGCCCTCCTTGTGTCCTCAGTGGTGGGAGATTTTGAAAAAGTCTCGAATATAGTGCCGGGGCTTGTGTTTTATTTAGCAAAAGTAGGTGAAAGCTAGAGCTTGGGGAAACTACGGTTGCATCCTAATGAACATAAGTGTGAAAGGGCAGATGAGTGCCTCTCCCCTTGTCTGTGCATCCAGGTTTATTTTCCATGGACTTTGGGATATGACTCGGCTCTACATGAACTGTTCACCTGGGTCATGTCCTGGGACACTGAGCTCTTCTCAGTACAGACACTGCTCCTGTGTCCTGCTCAGGACATTGAACTAAATTGTTAGTGAGGAACTGGCAAGGACGTCAGAGGTAAAACAGCCTTTAGGTTTCAGTGAGAATCTGAGCATAGGGCTCAAAGATAAGGACAGCTGTGTGCTCAAGCACTGGGGGAGATGGTGAATTTGGAGCTGTTTTGAACAAAAAGTTTGATCTTGGAAGCTGATCATTAACTGACTGTTATTATGAGATCTTACAATTTTCAATTTGTCTTGAGTTTAACCCAAAATCACATTTTGGGGTTGACTGTTTTCACTTTTGAGGTTTTGGTTTCAGGTCTCCTCTAGCAGAGCAAGTCCTGCTCCAATTTTGGAGTCTGTCAAATCGGTTCACAAGCATTTTACAACAGCCCTTTGCAGGAGATAATGTAATTCTTGCTCTCATCTGAGAGTCCAGAGAACTGAGATAGAGTGCAAATGACCTATCCAAAATACACAGTAAATTAGCATAAGAAATGAGACAGGGAAACAAATTGTTTGCTCCAGTCACAGGATTAAATTGCCTTTCCCTAACTCTCAGTAACTGTTAAGAAATTCATGGCCCATTCCTCTTGCAATAACTTGAAAAGACTAGACATGCATTTTATGCTTCGTTCTGATGTAAGTGGTATTAAATATGCATTGTAGCTCAGTTACCTTAGATAACTGAGCATAAATGCATCCTTCTTCCACTTGAAATTCTGTTCCCAAATGTAGCAGCTGAGTATTCTTTTGTTTTGTGTTGTTTGTTTGTTTTTTTTGTTTTTTTTTGGAGGGGTTAGAGTTTTTTCTGCTTTTGTTTTTAAAGAAGAATCTTGTTAGCATTCCTTTGAAACTCATTAAAATGCTTCCCTTTTGGCTTAGTCTCCTAATTTATTAATACCACAAATAACTTCTCTTTGGTGACCCACTTTCATAGGTATCTGAACATCTAGCAAAACTGTAACTCATCAGAAAGGCTGTGCAGAGTAATAAATAGCATTTCCAGACAGTGGCAAATCAAGACGCTTCTTTCTTTGCCACACACAGTTGTACACACCAAACGTACAGAAAGCGTCGTTCTGTTCTGCTACTTGTTCTGCACCCTTAGCCCAAAATAAAGGACTTTACTGACTGCATGATTGATATAAAGGTCAGAGTTTAGGATTGTATCCATCTTCATGACTGGATTCAATCTTTACCCTATGTCCAGCAAGAAGAAACTGCTCTTTGCGTAAATATGAATTGAAATATTGGTTTGTGTGAGCATTCAAGTAATAGACTTTCTCTTACAGATCCCAAGGTGACCTTCCATCACTACATTGTTGTAAAAACTATTAGGATTTGACTATGATATTGCTTTTTACTGAACTATTGTACCTGTTTTGTGAAAAGTACAGATTTGCTTAGAAAAAGAGGATGCCCACTGATTTAATGAATGTGGTGGTTAACAGGCCACTGGAAGTGGTAGGGCTTTGCAGACTTCTCATCAAGCAGAGGTCAGCTAGGGTGGAAGAATACGATCATTTTTATACTTATTTAAAAAAATAAAGAGATTGCTTTGCATGAACCCAAGCTATAGGGGCAGACGTATTACAGGGGATGGTTAATTACCCTGTGTCCTGCAGACATTCAAACACTGGCAATGTTTTAAGGGCAGTCAGCTCTGGCAGTACATATATCTGAGGCTATCCCAGTCCAGGGGTACTTAGCCTTGAGCCTTGCCTCCAAGTCTGCCAGGACAGGACATAATGAGGCTTATTTGGTGACTTCTGATGAAGATTTGTTTTCCTTTTCAGTAAGTGTGGACGCCTGTGCAAGTGTGAGAGCATCATGGTAGCGTTCAAGGGAGTCTGGACCCAGCCCTTCTGGAAAGCTGTTTCAGCAGAGTTTTTGGCCATGTTGATTTTTGTCCTCCTCAGCCTTGGCTCTACAATCAACTGGGGTGGAACAGAGAAGCCCCTGCCTGTAGACATGGTCCTTATCTCTCTCTGCTTTGGACTCAGCATTGCAACCATGGTGCAGTGCTTTGGACACATCAGCGGTGGCCACATTAACCCTGCCGTGACTGTGGCGATGGTCTGCACCAGGAAGATCAGCCTCGCCAAATCAGTCTTCTACATTCTTGCCCAGTGCCTGGGAGCCATCGTGGGAGCTGGCATCCTCTACCTCATCACACCACCGAGTGTGGTGGGAGGCCTGGGAGTCACTGCGGTAATCACTTCTGCTCCAGCGCTTGCAGTAGAGTAACTTAGAGCCTAAGAAAATGGAATCAGTGTCACACCGAATAAAGAGAGCCTGAGTAGAGATTTTAGGAGCTTGCTGGTTTATTTACAACATCCAGAAAGAGTTTAAAGCTCTGCCCTGAATGGCTTTATGCAATGCAATATCTATAGCTATTCTTTTTGTAGAAGTTCTCTTTTCTAGAACTTCCCCAAATCTGATGACAGCAGGTAATGTTAATTTACATGCAAAATTTAAATAATGTATGCATGAAATGCCATTTTCGTATGGACTGGGGAGGGGAAATTAATTCTGTGACATTATGATGGGGATTGAAAAAACATCAATTTAAAATGACATACTTTTGAAATAGATTGTGGCTTAGATTTCAGCTTTGTTCTAAACTAATAAGAAATGCCATCAGTTAGCCCTGTTGCAGGACTTATTAAAAATGCACTTGAGCTGCACACTGCTTAATTTTTAATTGAAATTTAAATTAATTAAGTCAGGGCTAATTAATGAATTTATAATTGAATAGTAAATTACAGCACTCCCAAGAAAAAATGGTGAAGGGGAAGTGCAGCCTTTGCAAATCCCTGTGTAAAAATAAACTATACTTCTGCAGTCTAACTTTGAAGTTCTCATTGGATGTTACTGGCAAGCCGTCTGTTGTCGGTCCAGCAGTAATTTTCCATGGCTCTCAATTTGAAAAAAAAAATGGGAAGGAGAGGAGAGGGGTGGGAATGTGTTCCTCTAAAAGTTCATTGTTGTCTTTCACTGCGTGCCACTTAGAAATACCATTTACTGAAATGTAATTAATGGATGTGGTTGCTTTCTGATTTACAAAATCACCTTTGCCTCATCTCTGGTGTTTCTTTCCCTTCTTCCAGGTACATGGGGATCTTTCCGCTGGCCATGGACTCCTGGTGGAGCTGATAATTACATTCCAGCTGGTTTTTACTATTTTTGCCAGCTGTGATTCAAAACGAAGTGATGTCACTGGTTCAGTAGCTTTAGCAATTGGATTTTCGGTCGCAATTGGACATTTATTTGCTGTAAGTTAATGGCTTCTCTTTAAAAAATGGAGCTTTTGTCCCCTTATGCCTACTTCAGAAGCAAATGGAATCTTCTGTAGACTTTATAGCTGCTATCTCTCTGTATAGCTGTATTCTTTATGGAACCATGCCAAACAAACTTCCAAAGTAGCAGTTGCCTTTTGGGTAAGGTGCTGCATCAGGGATTTTCTTCCTGTTTACGTGATGGCTTTGTTAATTTTGTGATAAGACTCTGGAGAGTGATGATACCCACTGTCGGGATTAGACACCATGCAAAACCAGGGTGTCCCATAGTACAGGGATTGAGAGATGTTGAATGACTACCTTTGGGACTCTAATATTAAACAGGTAACATTTTGTCTCTACTTCAGATCAATTACACCGGAGCCAGCATGAACCCTGCTCGATCATTTGGACCAGCTGTCATCATGGGGAAATGGGAAAACCAATGGGTAACTCTGCCTTCATGCTGCCTTCGTCATAGCAACATCAGAATTTCTCATACATCATTCAATTTTAGTTATCTATCCTCACATATCCCACAGACACCGTCACTGGGAAGACAGGCGCTGGCCTGCCACACACTTTACAGTACGATCAAACACACAGTACGACCAAACTCCTCACCTAGGACTGCAGTGTGGTAGTCAGCACTCTAGAATAGCATCTAGCTACTCAGGGGCCATTTTGCGAAGGTAGTAGCTGGGATAGAAAGGAAATGATATGAAAAGATCAAAACGAAAAAAGCAGTCCATCGAGATGGAAAGAATTGAACTGCAAGAAAGAAAAAGTCCTCTAAGGCAGATTGCAAAGCCTCAGGTCATGCTGGTGAGAAGTTACAGAAGTAATTCTGCTGGCTTTACGTTTCACCTGGTTCTACAGCAAATTGGGGCAGACATAAAATGAGAGCAGGGACCCTCTGTGATCTGGTTCCAGGGGGAGAACCTGCCGTGGCAAATGTCCACAGTGAGAGATGAAGGGGTTGCAACCTGGTCTTTACAAACTAGACCAGATGTTATCTGCTTTGATTAGAAAGCATCAGCTTGATGAGGAGTATTTGTGCAGGTAACAATTTGATAAACAGACTCTGCAGTCATTTTCTATAGCATCGTACTACTAAACCTATCAACATTTTATAGAGAGAGATGGATCACAGCTCAGCCTCACCTAATTAAACATGGGGAAAGCACTTCTAGGGATGCTTTCAGTGCTAACTGTAGGAGCTGCGCGTTACAGTGTATATAAGGATTTTCTTGATTTTTAAAGTATGGAGCCCACATTGCTCCCACCGTAGTTAATAACAAAAGTAGTGTTGTTTTCAGGCCCTGAGGCTCCAGTTCTGCAAACACAATACCATGTGTAACTTTGTTCCCAAGAGTTATCCTATTGAAGCAGATTTACCCAGTTATCAGTGAATGGCTTGTTCGTACGAAAAATCTGCTGTAGTTTTTCACAAGATTAATTATCCATACTCTTAGGGAGCCTGTAATTCATGACTAAAGCTGTAAATAGTAAACAAATGTACCATGTAGGAAGTTGTGGGAGAAGCTTAGCTTCTGTGCTGGTTATTTGGAAGGATAGCCTTTTTCTCCTTCTTCAGAGCAGTGACATTAGCATGTCATTAGGAGAAGTCAGTGGGCTTTTGCACCTACTAATGTTACAGAACTGCTGCAAGTTGTACTGAAATAGATTGGTACCTTATAAAGTTGTATGTGTCAGTTGTAATTGCTTATTCGAATTAGATACTCAGATAGCTGGCTGCCTCTTGGGTTCTGCAGGATCAGAAGTCAAATTTGGACTCTTTAGAAATAGGAGTCTGAAATACTGAAGCAGAACTGTTTGTCTGTATGCACTACAACACATTTTGCTTCCTTACAAGTTTATCATAATTTGGGGTGAAAACACAGAAAGGGGATCAGTTTTCTACATTAGTGTTTATTTTGTTTGTTGTCTTGCAAACAGCACAAATATGTTATCTACAGCTGGCAAATAAGCAATGAAAATTTAGAGAAGGCTCCTTGGAAAGAGGTGGATCAATAAAAGTTGACAAAACCATTCCTCTTTGAGTATATGAGGCAGAGAGGGAAGAAAGGCTATGTGGAACTAATGCCATTAACTGCCTAAGAGACTGCCTTTTGACCAATTTCATACATCAATTTAGAGAATTCACTTCACTCCTGAGCTCCAGATCACCTTCTGTGAAACCTAGGGTAGCTACATTTCTCTGCCTCATAAACTGATACAGTGGCAGATTTTATCCCAGTTCATGAAATCCAGCGAAGTATATGACCAAACATTTCTGGAAAGCAGAGTTGGTTTAAGTGATTGGGCAAGGACATTTTGCCAAATTAAGTCTGTAGTAACATGCTTTTCTCTGAGATTCTGGCTTCTTTATTTGCTCTGGAACCTAATGCCTATATTTTTTCCACCTCTCATCATAGGTTTATTGGGTGGGACCAATAATAGGAGCAGTCCTTGCTGGTGCTCTTTATGAGTATGTCTATTGCCCAGATGTGGAACTCAAGCGCCGTTTTAAAGACGTCTTCAGTAAAGCTACCCAGCCATCCAAAGGGAAATACACAGAGGTGGATGACAACAGGAGCCACGTAGAGACCGACGACCTGATCCTGAAGCCTGGCATAGTCCATGTGATTGATATTGACAGGGGTGAGGACAAGAAAGGAAAAGATCCGTCGAGCGAGGTGCTGTCTTCTGTATGACTAGCAAGGAGCACTGAAAACAGAGAGCAGCCTGCCAGCGAGTCCGCAGATATCCTTCCACCTATTAAAGAAACAGATCTCCTCTGAACTGAGCACCTACCATTTCTTAAAAGTTGTGGTGAAGGCAGCTGCATGGCAGTGGCATCACCAAACCATACATCTGCTCAGCTGGAATATTAGGTCTTCACTATAATTAGGATTCCCCATGAATTATTCCAAATTAAGAGTTGTGCCTACTATTTTCCTTCCCTTCTTTCTGGAACAACCCCAAAGTAAAAAAGAGATGAAAGCATTCTTCTTTAATAAATCAGTCAATAACGAGATGAAGATAGAGATGTTTAACATTCAGATTGACAGTTAAGACGTATCAGGAAATGCGTATAGACATGAAGACCTACTTATCAGATTGTTCTTCTGACACTTAATTGGCTGTTGTCAGTTCTGATTAGAACATCTTATCCATTAAACATTCTCTGTGAGGTTCAGGGACAGCACCAACAGTATTTAAGAGTTTTATCCAAAGTCATAGAATCAAAGTCAAGCAAAGGAGTGTTGTTTCCACTCACGTACATCACTATTACCATGCAAACTACCTCTGAAATAAATGATATCTTAATAAGCTCAAGAAAAAAATCTATCAACCCATCAAATTTCACTCATATGATTTTCTGTAGAAATATATTACCTTCATCTCTTCCCAGGAGTAAATATGCTGAAATTGAATGTTGAAGTCTACGGTAATAAGGCTGCAAAGCATTTCACTGTACTTCATGCTCACTTCTATCATTGTCTATCTGGTGAAACATTCTCCTGGGGTTTGACTATTGACCATTTAGTGTTAGCGGACTCTCAAGGTCATGCGAAGAATATAAAGGCTTTCCTGTTACTTAATAACTCAAATAAGACCTATTGGAAGAAAAGAAAGCGTATCTGTTTTCAGTGCACTTGTTCAAATACAGACTTCTGTGCTAATTTATGTAAACTAAAAGTTTAAATTACTTACCTACTTTCTTACAAGATGGTTGGAGATATGGGGTTTTTAATTTATTAGTAATGTAGAGGGTTTTTAAATTTTAACTATATTGAAATACTGATTGGGAAATATTTTTTATAACAGATGATAAAAATATGACTACTTCTGCCTTTTTGTTGTAACTGATGCCTAACTAGTTGAACAGGATCCTCGCTTGTTACACTGCTCATAATTTTAATTACATCTCCAGCAAAGGCTGCTTTATTTGTTGTTAGGAAAAGATACAAGCACTTGCAGGGCTTTTTTAGGGGGAAAGAGACGTGAAATATGTTCTGTATTCAGGCTTTCCCTCATAGAAGTATTTTGATAGACATAATCATCCCAGCAGAACATTTCTATAAAGCTGGTAGTGACTTACTGCTTTTGCTTCTGATCAGTGGCTTTGAGTTTTACAATATGCAGCTGCCAAGCAGTCAGGAGCATTACATTATTACTGTAATTGTATAGTTTTTATTTTGAAATCGAAAAGCTACTCCTGCCTACTTAAGAATAAGAGGGAAAAAAGCATTAGTCCTGACTGTGGGCTGTAACAGACTTGTCTGCTCTTTGACGTGCTCTACATGCAATCTTTATTACAGGGAATTAGATCTTTCTAGTGAGATAATAAACCACTGCCAAACTCAAATCTGTGCACTGTGATCCAAGGGCAATTCTGCTATCCCATCTCACAGCACTGTGTAGCTGCAGCATGTCCTGCTGTGCTCATTCTCCTACTTTCACACTTTTCCCCATTGGAGAGTGGCACAAGCTCCCTGCACCAAGCACGAGATTTGTGATTCCTCCATGCACTTGCAGTTGGGCCCTGCTCCTGCCTTTGCTGTGCAGGCACAGCACATGGCACAGGTGGGCACAGGTCAGGGCTTCCTCAGCTGACGCGGTGACTGCCCTGCTCCTGGAAAGACAGGATCCCCATCACGTACCTGTGGCCTGTGGAGTGTGGTAAAGCAGCTGATACGTGTCCCTAGCTGTACCCCTAGGAACAGCATCACGCTTCAAGGGTGAGAGCATGGTCAGGGGCCTGCTCATAAGACTATGTCATATCACAGGTAAGAGCCAAGCACGAGCTAAGGATCACAGATAAGAGAGAAGCCACAGCGAGATCTGAGTCTCCTGGGGAAGGGCAACATAGGTGTGTTGTTTAGAGTTGTGTATATGTGTTTTCTCACATGGGTAAATATCATCCCAATTAGATTCAATTGGAAAGAGTAAAACTTGTGCTTTTTTTTTTTTTCTTTTTTGTCTAGGCATTTGTTATGGCTTTCTTTTTTTTCCTTCAAAAGCTGTATTTGTTAAAGGGACACTTTGATTAAACCTTTTTCATGGCTTAAGATAAAATGAAGTGCTATATACATAGCACTAGTGGATTGTTAAAATTTTTGCATTTTCGTATTTAAAGACACTCCTTAGAAACTCGTAGTATGTGGATTTTGCATGGTGCTGTATTATTTAAACAAGAAGCTGTGATTTTATGCTTAAGGGTCCTTTACACAAATTAAGTGATGCTTGTTTCCTTCATCCAGCCTGATTCTGCTGCTGAGGTGAGCATAATATGAGCATGGCACTAGCCAACTCAATTAGAAGTATTTTTTTTCCTTGAAACACAGTTTATTAATGAAGTATGGCAAACACTCAGAATCAGCCCTGGGAGAACTCCTGACTCAACAGGAGTATTGGAGATAGATGAGATGCAGAGGCTCCTGAAAAGATCAAGGGAAAGAAGAGAAGCTACAGAGACCATGAGACAATAGAGGATGCTGTCATGCATTGGCCATCAGTAGGAAAGTGAGATGTGGTTGGTCTGCTTCTGCTCCCATGGAATGAGACTCATGGAGAGCTTTGTCACTAGCTACAAAGGAAATGATTCTGAGCTTTTTGGGGGGCTGATGGCTTTTCTCATGCACTTCTCTATAGTTTTTTCAAAATAAGCACTTTTAGGCAAGATAGTTAATTCTGGCAGGAGAAGCATTCAGCTTGAGGTTTATGAGCCACCGTAAAGTAAATCCTCACATATAACTGCCTCCAAAGCTGATTGTAGCCCACGACAGGAGATCACCATACATGTAAGGGACCATCACACTGCAGCAACCCTTAAGACTTAGATTTAACCTGCAGGGATACGTGCTTCTCTAAGATTTTGCGGTGGTATCATCATCATAAAATTATTTAATATTTTGTAAAATAATTGACTAGAATGACCTTTTATGGGCTGGAAAGTACGTGTTTATTGGTTTTTGTTGGTGGATATATATTGCAGTAAGCTTCACAGGCATTTTCCCATTATTCTGTAGTCCTAAAAGAAACCATGGGCGAGTCTCATACTCCTCCATGATGGCACGGTTGTTTCCAACACTGTATTTTAATATGCATATTCAAAATATTTCATCACTGGACTTCAGAAGAGAAAGGATGAAAGTTGAAGGTGGTTAAACTGAGGCACATGAATACCTTTCAGGTTGCATGAATCCTGAGGAGTTTATCAGCCAAATTCTAACTATTCTAACTATTCTCTTAAAAAAAAAAAAAAAAAAAAAAGATTCCTGCAGCATTTGAGATGTCATAACCCTTCTCGTGTTGAAGTATAAGGGAGTTTTTTTCATTCAGTGGGAGGAGGAGCAAGGCTCATCTCATATGCAGTACTTAGGCTTGTTACATGTGTTTGCACATGACTGTTTCAAAATGTGTTTTGTTTTTGATGATTAATTATTGGGCACAGTAGCTGCATAAAAAGCTAAATAGCCTTCAGATAGGATTTTTCACCTTTCTAATGCTTGGTAACAGCAATTGCTGCTGTACTCTGCACCATTTTATCTTAAGTCTGTGTAACACATGCAGGATATTGTACACAATCCAGTATTTATAATCTAAATAAAATATGTGAAAATTTACACTGTGAACCTTTCTGTCCAAGGTGAGAGATGAGAACATACAAAATTTCTGTCCCAAATCATCCTGTATGTATCTGAGTTTCTCAAGGACTTACCAAATAGACACGATGCAAATACAGACCGAATTATTTGTTATGCAGTTACTTATATGATTTAAATCATACTTCTGCAGTCTTTGTAATTTAGGACAAACGAGGCAAAGCAAAGTATGTGCGAGGATTTTTCCACAACACTGCTTGTTGTGGAACTGTTTAGTTGCCATCATATCACAACTAATACCACAACTAATGTTACAGGACTTAAAATTTCCATGTGTTACATTTGGAATAATCTACTGAAGTATACACTTTGAAATAATACATGATTTTCTGATTCTCACTTGTACTCTACTGTATCTCACACTACTGTTGCAAATAAATTGTCTGTTCAAAAAAAGAAAAGGCATCATTTGATCGCTGAAAACATCTGACAGTCCTAAAGCTCATGACAAAAATATACAGAAAAAAAAAATCCAGAAAATAGCACACATCTGAGGAGTCTGGAATCGTGTGCAAATGAGAATGAATGACTTACTGTAGAAATAATATGTTAGTAGAGATGTGATTGCAAAAGATATCTTTATGGTAACAAGCTAAACCAACCAGAGCAAAAGTTATACACTGGTTTTACTGGTTTTGTAGATTTAAAACTTATATGGACTAGTGGGGAGCTAAGGTTTTATATAGGCAATAGAAATGACACAGACACTTCAGAGTCCTTTTGCTAGTGCGTGGGTTGAGAGACCAAGCTCCTATGAGAAACTTCAGCAACAAAACAGAGTCCTGTAGCAACACTATTTTTTGCAAATTTTAGGTCCTAAAACATGCATGGCACTCATGTTAGGATCCTTCTAGTAATTAATATGGAAATCCATCACCTAGGTTAGCCTCCAATCAGCAGGATGAGCTGAAAGAAGACTCATAGCTGAAACTCAGCACTTTCAGATGTTTGGTTCTTGCCTTCAGCTGCTTCAAAACAAACTTCAGAGATATCTCGAGAGGCTCAGGGGTGCATGTGGCCTCTATCTTACTGCACACGTGATCTGACCTGACTGAGACAGTTTGTCAAGGGAATAGAAGCAGAACTAGACACAAACAGGAAGGAGAAACTCTTGACACTTTGGGACACTCTCAAAGCATGTGCCTGGGGAGTTAGAAAGGCAGACAAGTAGGGATGTAGCTGTCTCCAGGGTTAAGATGCAGCAGGGTCCTGGGATGAGCAAGGACAGCAGCAATGTGGGCAAGTGTAGCTCTCACTGACGCTGTGGTATCACGGCACAAAGACATGGTCATATGAGGACTTGCATGTAGGTTGGTGGGATCACACTGGAGCCACTGAGCAGGAGGGACTGCACCACACCACGTGAGTGATGTCCTCACCCTAAGCTCCAGTGGTGACGCAGATGTCAGCAGCAACAACTGCAAACCACAACTGTGGCCCAGTTGTCTTCTTAAAAAGAGAACTGAGAGTGTAGGTGCTCCCAATATCGGCTTCCTTTTGAACCTCCATTGGCTTTGGACTCCTTTATCTGTCTCAGATTGTGGTGTAATGTGTGTGTTATAAGCTACTTTATATCAGACTGATAGCTCTTATCTTGGCTATTAATTTCTTTTGACCTCTCTTTCCTCATTAGAAAAGCAATCCTTACAACTACAAAGACTGTTGATTAATCTAGCTAAAAAACATATCACAAGGTTCTTTTGAAAGGCAAAGGGAGCCTGTACTATTTGTCTCACCTTGCTGTGTGGGACAGGCAGTGTCCCTTTCTCTGGGACTTGACAGTTGGACCTGGCAAAGAGCTCCCAGCCGCTCACCAAAGCAATGGTCTTCCTCTGATGTTTCATCTCTACTCCCCTTTTGATATGAATCTTCATAAAACAGAACTCACAGTATGTGTGAAAGACTAGATTAGTCTACTCTGTGCTTGTGTGCACGTGTATGTGAAGGTGAGCTGCACAAAAATGAACAACTGGATTTACTCCTGGGAAGGGAAGAGATCAATGAGTAAAACTGTGGGAGATGATTGGCTGCCACTTGAGATTTCTGCATGCCCCTCAGGGATCCTAACATCTATTTTTATTTCCACTTACATCTGGGGCATACAGATTTCAGCCTGGGAAGGGGTCAGAGCTGTCCCCTGCTGCCATGGACTCAGTTGGGTTCTGCTGCTCTTCCTCACAAGGATCATTTTCTGTTTTTTTTTCTTTCTACACATGAGCCATTCAAAAATTGCTTACCTTACACATTTTGGAACCTTCTAGCATTAGAAATACTTTGCATTATCTGATTCTATCTTAGAGTTAGCCTTGTTTCTTCTGTGGGGATTGATGCTTTACTTTGGAACAGCAGATCCCAAGGCATTGGAGATGCATTTGTTTTTCTCAAAAATTCCTATGATAATTCCACTGATATCTCCACTATTAACATGAGCTAGCAGTGTGCACTTGCAGNGGTGAGGCACTGGCACAGTTGCCCAGAGAAGCCGTGGATGCCCCATCCCTGAAGACATTCAGGCCTGGGCAGACTGATCCAGTGGGTGCAACCCTGCCCACAGCAGAGGGTTGGAACTAGATGGGCTTTGAGGTCCCTTCCAACTGAAGCCATTCTGTGAGTCTATGATTCCACCGTTCTATGATTCTATTTTGTTTCAGTGCTTAATCATTTCCATTTGCATGGCTTCTCAGTGCCTAGCTACCTTGTGGTCCCATCTTCAGACTAGAATATGTGTTGGTTTAGTTTGGTTTGATTCCCTGCCTTCCCAGCAGGATGTAGTGAGAATGGATGTAGTGTTCCCATCAGAGCTGTAGGGAGACATTTCAGTCTCCTGAGCATCCTTCCCTGTGCTTCTTCAAGGCAATGCTGCCACTCCTTGCCACTTTGTGATTATGGTCACTCTCCAGGCAGCAGCAGAGATGTCCCAAAGGGTGCTTCTCATTTGCCTCAACTTGCCAGAGCTACACTGTACACAGAATAAATCCTGCCTTATCTTCGTGGAAAAGACAAAGTCAGTTTGCACCAGCTGAACTCAGTCTTAGAGAATTGCAGTAGAGTAAACAGTGACCCAGCAAGAAAGTAATCAATTCTGAAAGATTGGATTTAGGCTTGTAGCAAGTCCCTGGGCTCTGATTTGAAAGAAAAACATCAATAGGAAAACTGGAACAATAGTAGATTGGCCCTGTAAGTTCTGAACATATGCACATGAATATCCAGTAAGAAAAAACTTAATGCTTCATGATTAAACATGACAGGGTAGGGACAAAATGAACTCTGGAGATCAGGAAGATGTACATAGATGTTGGACTCTGCTGCTGCTTGCCCACAGGTATAGCTCCGGAGAAACAGCTGCACAGCATCTTCTGAGCTGAGTCAGACCAGCTGTACAGGCTAGGATGCGCACAAACACAAATGTTTCAGACACAAGGCTTTTTTGTTTTTTTGCCCTTCTTCCACAGCTGCCCAGCGCAGTTCAGATTTACTGGAGGCAAATATTGCTAGGGCATAAATGCAGAAGCTTCTGTGGCCTGCAGACTAAAATCTGAGAATACAGCTTTGTGTCCTCCAATCTCTTAGCTTTGAAAAAGCCAAGCAAATACCATGGAGGTCAAAAAGTTCATCTGGATCCCTCTGCATCCTTGTCATTCCTGGAACTATTCTTAGAGAAGTTCTCCTTAGGTTAATTTACCACACTGTAAATAAAATATCCCCCAACTCCTTTCACCACTAGCCTTTCTGAATTAGAACATATATCCTTTCACCGAGTGTGGCTGAAGAGCGTCTGAAGTTTATACATAGCAGCTATTGCTACTGTGTCTGAGTGTTGAGGAAAAGATCAAAATGATTTTATTCTCTCCCCAGTTAGAAAAGATCATTCATCGTTTGTATTTATGTGGGAGTTGGGTCTTTTTTCCTCTTATACATCTCAGTTCCTTTCAAAATTTCCGTGCTTTATTTTATCTTCTCTGCGGGTCAAATCCTCAATCATTTTATGGAGTTAAGTAGAACACTTCATTTTCTCATCTAGTGAGGCCTTTTGCTATCCTTTTTATTCATTTATTTTTTCTTTGTCAAAGAATGAAATTTGAAGGTGCTTTAATTTTTCTAGTTGTTCCAGATCCTTTTTTTTTGCAAGATCTGATGGCATTCTCCACCAGATTATCTCCATTTGTCTATATTTTCTGCATAGACAGCTGTCTCTTCATTGGGCCTCGGTCCCTATGGGATCTGCTGAGGTTTTACAGTGAAGCTTCAAGCATATGGATTTCTGATTCAGATTCTTTTTTTTTTTTTTTGCTATTTTTCAGATAGTATTTTCCATCATAAAATACTCTGAATTTCCATTCTTTATTTCATGATTTTTCCTGAAATGTTGTCCTTTCTTATCCTTTTTATCAATATCTTGCTAATTATTTAGAAGAAAACTCACATTCTGTCAGTTTTGTATGGCATAGCTGCAATCCTAGATACCAGAAGAAGCCTGAAAAGCTGTCACTCATTGTATATCCCTGCAAACAGAAACTTTAGTCAACAGTCAAACATCACTTAAAAGTTTCAGGGATAACTGGAAAGTGTATAATTCAACCACAAGGTGAAAGCCTAGATACCAAGTTCCAGTTTTGCAGTCAGAGAATGGAATATTCAAACCATACCCCCCAGCCCTGGAAAGGGCTCCCAAGTGGTTTGCCATGTATAAAAAATTGCCTTGTACAAATCGGATCTGAATCACCTCAGAGTGTACAATTACCTGATGACTAGAAGGTTCCTTTGCCATCATTAAGAGCAGAGGTACTGTTTCTTCAGGGTGTCTCTATGGGTAGAAGATTTAGAGCAAGCAGGACTTCACAAATCTGAACTCATCTGTGAGCTTAACTCATCAGAATAAAACTAGATACAGGGTTGTGCATGGCCAGAGTCAATGAGATGCAAGCTGAGGACAAGCAGAGCAGAGCATTTTGCAAATCAAGAAACTATTTATGTTCTTCTAGGCTGCTCCCCCAACAGCTGCTATAGAACAGTAAAGTTCTCACCATCACCTCCAGGAAAAGATGTGGAAGAAGAGCCTAAATAACAATAAGCTTTCCAGCTCCCAGAAGGAAATCCTGTAGCACCCGTTTGCTAAAACATTTTTCAAATAACAAATCCTGCAGTTCTAGGAAATGTTTAAAATTATTTTACAATTTCAATCTTATATGCATATATATAATTTTAACATTTACATGTATGTATGATATAAATGTGTGTATATGTATATAATATATGTGCATATATTACAAATGGTTAAGCAGTCTCAAAGCACTATGGGTAACCTACAGATTTAGGAAGATAACATAGACACCCTGACCCCCATATTTCTTTTCCAAACATTGCAATTTTCTCTCTTATGAGTGTTAACATTTCTACAGCCAACATGAAGTGTTTACTCGGCAGATAAATCTGGAAAGGGAGAACTTTGCTCTCATGGTTGTTACAGGGACAGCACTTTCCAGGTGGTTTGATTTAACATGATGCTACAAATGCTCTGGGTAAGTATCAAACTGTCAAACACCAGCACTGAGTAAAGGTAACATGACTTGCTTTTGCTGAAACATGATGGTTTTCTCTTGTCTGCCCTGTACCTTTTTGAAGGCAAGCCAGTTCAGGCTTCATTTCCAGCCATGGCAATAGGTCTTACTAGATCCTGTCCTCCAAAAAGTTGACAGAAGCAATCTATTACAGACAGTTCTTTTCTTGTGGGTCTTTTTCTTGTCTGTTTGTCTGGAGCACCTTTCATCAGAACAATATGTTCACAAATACAAGGCCAAGGATATTTTAGGCTACCCTTTTTTTTTTTTTTTTACAGACCAAACTTCACTAGTGAGTTTGATGCCTGAGAGACATCTGTATCACCCAGGCATGGTATTTCTGAGATTAGCTGGTTTTTTCTCATGCAGGTCTAAGTATGAACCTAAAGGAAAGACGGTGCCTATAGTACTGTCTTGACCTTATAAATGTATGTTACGACTGTGCCTCCCGACCCTCCTCAGTGTCAGCAGCAGGGCTCTACAAACCAGTTTGGCCACAAGTGTTGTGGCTTTTTGGTTGATGAGACAGAGCTCCCTTCTCTTTGCTCACTACAGCCTGCTGTCCCGACTGAGGAGGGTGCAATAGAAGTCTGCTATCCTTCAGCTGCCCCAGACCCATACATTTGAGTTTAGGATTGAAAGAGAGAGCTAATGAGCACCATGGGGATGTGTAGGTGCTATTAAGTAAGAGGAAGGCAAGAAAAGACAATGCAAGGCTTGAGTTGTCTGCTTGGTGAAGACAAGACGACAAGATTTGTAATAATATTGGGAAAGTTTTAGAGTAACTTAAGTGCCAAATCCAAAATATTGTCGTTTGTACACTTGGCCTCAGAATCAAAACAGTCTCTTAGAGCCAGATGAGTTTTAAATTAAAAACATTTGTTTGCTTTTTAAACCTCTTGTGATCATCTGTTACAACTATGAGAGCTGGAAATGTTGTGATCTGAGACTCCAGGGTTTAAAGAATGATCCAAGACAGATAATGAAAGAACTTATTGGTAGTATTGATGTTATACACTTGCTGTAGCTCTTGCTTTTTAATGACGTTGTGTTCTGCAGCAAATGAAGCAGGTGAAGTGTCTCCACTGGGAGTTACTCTGGGATTGAATGCTGGCTGGGAATTAGGGTGGTCATTGCATCAGTAGCAATGCGTGGGACCTCAACAAAAGGTGAACAGCTCAAACGTGGTGTTGGTGCGCTCTGGGCAGTGCAACCCCACTAATGTAAATTCAAAGAGACTGGGAAAAGATGTTTGATTTAAGAGTAAAATTTGTTTTAAAAATAGATGGTAAAGCAAGGAACATGAAAGTAGGCACTTCAGAAAATATTTCACAGCAAGCTGTATCTCACATCAAATGTTTCACATTAGGAATTACGTAGTGTTTTACTACTTTTGATTCAATGTATCAGCCTGAGTAGTCCATCAGAACATTCCTTATGTGACCCTCAGAGCTTCTGTCAAAATCCACTTGCAAGCCGATCTCATAGAGGAGGGCAGGAGTTTGTGCTGCTAATTAGAAAGGCCAACTAAAAGATGAGCTCACAGTCCCAGAGGCAGCAATAAGTTGTTCTAATCTCTGTTAAGAAATGAGATCTCATTTTTTATGCTGGATGTCACCTACTCAGTAAAACTAATGTATGGAAGCAAAGCTGTAATGCTGTGCTGCAAGGGTAGGTCGGTATCCTGTCCAGTGAAATCAAAAATAAATTATTCAAATGACAAAATTACATGCTCTAGATTGCTCATTACCAGAACTAAGGCTAGCCAATTGAGTTATGCTCTGTAAAGAAGTCAGACTCCTTGGAAGAAGCAAACTTAAATCTAGGGGCCAGACCTCCACTCCCAGAAGTCTTCAAGTCCTTCCCTCTATCATCAATGCAGGCAAAGACAACGAGATCCTGAGAAAAAATGGTCAACATGTGTGTTTTCAATGACTGACTTTCCCACAAGTATAGGCACAGTCTGTGCTGACCTGCATGGGGTTCTAACAACTGTTTTTAAGCCATTTCTCTTCGTGCAGGCTACTGTTGAGAGTGCTTGCTGTGATGAAGATTGAAATAGTAGCAATGATCCTGTGAGTGGCAGCTGCCACTAAGGGACTTACTTCATCATCTAGTTGACATGTTTGCACAGATCAAGTGGGAGTGGATTATTCCTACATTTTGCTCCAGATCACCCATCTCTTGCAGAACCTAGAGCAGAACAAATGAGTGTTCCTCACCGGAAAGCAACCTTGGTCAAGCAGTGTATGAGAATTATTTAAAACGCACTGGCAGAGTTTGCTCTGATACCTTTGAAGCTCATACACATGATCAGTTGTACAGGCTTAGTTCAGGAGGCAGCCAAGAGGCAGCAACATGAAGGTGAGGTCTACAACTCTTAGACTCTTCTGCAAAATGAATTCTGATCATTCCCATGGTCAGCTGGATAGAAAACCAACATGTAGTGTGTGCTAAGAATATGTGATGTCTGCAAGCAGTGTTACCCAATAATTTTTAGGGGACTCCTAATATAGAATGCTAGTGCTATAGTACTTGAAATTAGACAGTTTCATCTTCTTGACAACAACCAGGGTGACAACATTATCCAGGAGCTGCAGCATTTCTTGCAATCAGAGATGTGGTGATACTCTTGTCAAATTATTTAGGAAGGCTGTGAATTTTGCTCATTGACACAGATGTTTATCACTTTTTGTTACGTGGTATTCTGTACCAGCAGGTCAGATTTCCATTATTAGGAGTTAACTGTAGTATGATAACCTAGAGGTCAGGACTTCACTGTGCTAGAAACAGTGCAAGTATAACAAAGAAATTATCTCTGTCCCAGAAGCCTGGCACTCAAACTAGAGAGCTCTTGGCTGGAGAGGGGATAAAACAAACAGCCCCAGGGAGCTGAGGGAACATGAAACAGTGCAGAGGCAGCCTGGAAATGATCACATCAAACCAGGTGCAAGCTGCAGGAGTTTCTCTTCAAGTTTCTGAAACTCCTCGCTGATACAGGAGATCTTCCAATACACAAGTGAGTATAAATTGTATGTGTCGGACATATAAAAGTGTGTTCAATGTGTGCTTCCGACAGACGTTAGTATTTGGTACATTTCCTGACTTAAAAAAAAAAAAATGAAATGTAGTGACACAGAATGTATGTGGAATTTGTTTTGAGAGAGTTATCCTCTATCATTATGTCAAGTGCCATTTGCGTATAAAGATATTTTCTCACTAATGTGAAGAACTCCTGGATACTTACTTGGATTCTTGTCATAGTAAGACATATCCCTCTGTTTTTTTTTTTCACAGTTCCTGTGTTAATACTTTTCCATCCTACCTGCAAAAGTACTGTACTGTTCTTGCTCTGAAAGTCAGGAGTAGATCTGTAGTAGTCTCCTCTTCTATTTTGATATATCCTGTTTCTATTGAGCTAAATCATTTCTCTGTGTCCGCTATATTTATGGCCTTCAAATATTGTTGTTTCTTGTTAATATCATTTTAACCAGAGAACAGCTCCTGCTCTGCAATTACAGTTTGATCCCCTCAGCTCACTGATAATTTTTTAAATTTTTGTCTGCATTCCTGATGCTGTCAGAAGCTTTTTAGCAAAACAATGCCTAGGAATCATTGTGAAAATGCTGCTGTTATAAACACTGAGAGATCTACGTTGCATCACCCCGAAATAGAATGTATGTACATGTATCTCTTTTTGTATGATGCCTTACTGCAGTGCAAACAGGCTGAAATATACTAAGCCCAAGAAATTCCAGATTCATTAGAACTGTGACCAGAAATACTAACTTTAAGTAAGTGCATCAGTACTGCAAGATTTGAGAATCTCACTTAGCAATCTGGAGAAAGACTGCAAGCTTGAGAGGTAGAGTGGGGAATGAGAAGCCAGCAGACGAGCAAACATTTGTGGAATGCAGTAGGAAGCCTTCTGCACATCCTGCAGCATGCAGACGCTGCACAGTCTCAGCAGGGACGCAACTGGCACTTCTCATTCCCGGGAGATGTTGTGGGGCTGTGCTGGAGCTGCGGCTGCAGCGTGCCCTCTTATGGCCACACCAGTTGCTTTCTAGCTCAGCTTTGCACAATAATGTTGAGAGATGAGAGGAAAAAAAGAGATGTGGGAAGACAGTGCTAACTCTGTGTGCTGTGACATGTTTAGAAAACAGGCTTGAAACTTCATGTCAGGAACTTCAAGCAGTATTCCATGTGCCAAAGAAGGTGAAATAGTAGACAAAACTGACAGGAGCTAAATGTC
The DNA here is from genome assembly GCA_013396635.1 of Penelope pileata. NCBI lineage: Eukaryota > Metazoa > Chordata > Aves > Galliformes > Cracidae > Penelope > Penelope pileata. The sequence continues at coordinate 119,719 of WBMW01004529.1, read as the reverse complement.
ATCAGTTTTAACATTTGCTGATGACACATCATGACTTCCATGCCAAGGCATGTGTAAACTGAAACAGGGTTGTTGATAAAAGGCACTACCTCTAACAGATAGCATCAGGTTAGTTGACTGCGTGTTTCTGTGCTGGATCCATCATAAATTGGGCTCTGAACATATTCCTCTGTATTGCTGCAGCATTTCCAGGAAGTATTGCCACTGCTTTGTCAGTGTTCCATCATCAGGCCTGTTCTGAAGAGTGCGTTCCTATGCTGCCTTCTCCCTTTGCTTCTGGTACCCTGTTCTCCCCCGATGTTTTCCTGTGTCACTTCTCAAGCCTGCCCTCCAGATGCCTCCTTGCAGCCCCTCATGGCTCCAGTGCAGCCCCCCTATGGCACCCCTGCGTCTCTGCCTGCCCACTGAGGATGCTCCCATTCTCACACCGTTTTCCAACCCACAGAAGCACAACTGGAGTACTCTGGGATTTCACATCTTTTGTATCAGGACAGCCACATCAGTCTTGCTTATTTGATATTACCCCTCTGCTCTCTGAATGTTTAAAAGCACACAGATATCCCTGACAGCTCAGGGCAAGTGTTGTGACTATGGCATCACTGCCTTTTACTGCAGTGACTTAGCACAGACTCAGAAAAGAGCAATGGGACAAACTGCCTTTTCCAATCTCTTAGTCAACGTTGGACATCCAGTATATTCTGACCACTTAATGTTTCCAGTTTCAAAGCTGACCTAGTATCACAGGAAAATAAATACATCTCCCTGTTACACTCCTGGCTTCTCCATCAGAATAAATCCTGGTGCCACAGGATGGTAGGCAGACGACACTGCATGCTCCAAGCACAAACTATTCCTAGGATGGCCTGTCATCCCGGGGTGCAGGTTCACAATGGTGCCCAGCAGCCACGCACGCACACCCTGGTATTTCTGGTTGCAATGTGTTTGTGTTTCTGCTTTCCCTCTGGCTCATTGCCTTTTATATTTACTTCAGCATGCCCATTCACCTTAACATAAAAAAAAATTAAAAAAAGAAAAAAGAAAACAATGAAAACACTTTTCCTGTAGATCAGATAGCTTCTGCTGCAGTTTGTTTTCCTAAAATATGTCCTTCATTATAAAACATAATAATCAAGCAGTTCCAATGCCTCTAATTATTGATGTTAAGACAGACAATATTTACTACAAAAAGGCAAAGTTTTTTTTAGAAACTTGAAACCAACCTGCAGGCTTACTCTGGATTTCAGTTGAGCCAAAGCCCACTAGAATGGAGCTAAAAACCTATGATAAAACTATCTGAAATGTCACAATTATCTTAGTGCTGCTTGTTTTAGAAACAAGGAGAGCAGGGTGAAGCTATCTACAGCTATATCACTTCCACCAAGTCCTTGGGTGCAGAGCTCATTGACACTTTAATCTTCCTTTTGTACTTTTTCTTTGAAGATTGGACTGGAATTTTGTAATTAAGTTAGTTTGCATCACCTTGTTACAGTTTTCTATACCGTAAGAAATGCATTTTGTGGTTGACAGAGAGCAAGGATGTCAGAATTCAACCCTTCTTGCTGACCTGCACAGAAGCAGTTGAGAGTTTCACTGTTTAGCATCATCCCCCCAGTGTATGCTTATTTATTCTTCAAGCCTTCGATTTATTTTATCATTTACAGTAAGGGTCATGCTGTGGAGGAGAATGCTGGTGGGAAGCTCTAGGAGGAACAGAAAGGTTTCTGTGCACCTGAGGTGTTCATTCCCATACACCAGCATGATAGGTAGCGACCAAATACTTCATTTAATTAGGAACACAGAACAGGGAAGAATCTTGTGGGCTACAGGGCTCTGTCACTTATCATCCTCAGCAACCATAAAGCAATGCTTTTCACCCAACACATCATCCTTTTTATTGTTAGGATAAGTGGCTTTTCTACAACTGCTCTAATTAAACGGTTGCTCCAGATCTTACAGACCTGAGAGCCAGAAAACTTTTCTCAATTTCCAGCCTAAATTTATTCACAGTTACCTTGCACTTACCTGTCCACCAGCGGTGATCACAGCAGCATGGAAGGGCTGTGTCTCTCACCCTGACACTGTCCCTCCCTGCTCACCTCTGTCTCCAGCATCTCTCTGTGAGTGTTTGCTGGCTTCCCCAGCAGAGCTGTGGCTTCCTCTCCTCATTCTTCCTTTTTAGTTTTAAGACATGTAGCAAGCAAAGTTGTGCACACTCATACTTCAGACATTACCTTAAGGCTTCTGATTTTCTTCCTTAGCTTCGCCTCCAGCAGTCCTCAAAATAAAAGAAGGATTTGTGAGTTCTTCTTTTAATCCTAAAAGGATAAAAATAATATAGACCTGTGTAAGAAACAGGAAAAGCTCTCCCCCAAATGCGTGTCAATAGCTGCCAATTCTTGTCTCTTGATTTTTGCTTTTAAGGCTGGGAAACTCTCCATATATCTGCAGGGGTAGAAACGAGCTGATGCTGCATAAGACTCAAGTGAATATGTTCTATGAGAGTGTAAGTATATTTTGCAGAATATATATAGTTATTCTACCAAAGGACTATATCCAATATTGAAACTGAGAACCTATCTCTTCTTAGCAAAAACATGGATAAAATTGTCCTTTTGTCATCTTTGAAAGATCATGGAGAATGGGAGAGGTGCCTGAAGACTGGAGGAAAGCCAACATCACTTCAATATTCAAAAAAGGTATAGGGAAACTGTTGATCATGGCCTGAACTGATGATGGAGCTTGGGGTGGAGGGGCATGGCTGGCCCAGGGAGCACAGGCAGAGTGTTTGCACCTGTGCTCCCCTCTGACCGAGAGGGGTGGGCCCAGGGGCAGGGTTGCCCCAGGCTTATACAAGGGCCAGCCAGACAAAGTTAGTTTAAGCAGAAAGAAGCTGTACAAAAAGCAGCAGCAAGCAGCTCCTTGAGTAAAGGGAGCAGCTCAAGAAAGGGGAAATGACGTGAAGCAGAGCTGACTCTGGATGAGACAATGGCATAGTTATGTGAGTTTGGGCTTTTGTGTAACAAAAGGCAAGAAGGAGGACCATGGAAGCTACAGATTGGTCAGCCTCACCTCCATCCCTCAAAAGATGATAGAACTTATTCTGGATGTCATCTCCAAGCAAGAGGAAGAAAATAAGGTTATCAGGAGTAGTCAGTATGGATTCAGTAAGGGGAAATCATGCTTGACCAATCTGGTAGCCTTCTATGATCTCACAACGGGCTGGGTAGGTGACGAGAGGGCAATGCATGTTGTGTATCTTGACTTCAGCAAGTCTTGACAATGCGTCCTATAACATCCTTCTAGGTAAACTCTAGAAGTGCCAGACAGATAAGTGCACGGTGAGGTGGACTGAGAACTGGCTGACTGAGAGCTCAGAGTTATGATCAGTGGCTCAGAGACTAGCTGAAGACCTGTAGCTAGCAGTGTTCTGCAGGGGTCGGTTCTGGTCTTGTTCATCATCTTCATCAATGGCTTGGATGAAGGGATAGAGTCCATCCTCAGCAAGTTTGCTGATGATATGAAGCTGGGAGGAGTGACTGACACATCAGAAGGCTGTGCTGCCATTCAGTGAGACCTGGATGGCCTGGAGAGTTGAGCAGAAAGGAACCAGATGAGGTTCAACAAGGGCAAGTGCAGAGTCCTGCAACTGGGGAGGAATAACTGCATATATCATACAGGTTAGAGAATGAACTGCTGGAGAGGAGCTCTGCAGAGAAGGACCTGGGGGTCTTGGTGGACAACAGGTTGGCCGTGAGCCAGTAATGTGCTCTGGTGGCCAAGAAGGCCAACGGGATCCTGGGGTCCATTTAAAAGAGTGTGGCCAGCAGGTTGAGGGAGGCTATCCTCCCACTCTACTCGGTGCTGGTGAGGCTGCATCTGGAGTACTGTGTCCAGCTTGGGGCTTTTCAGTTCAGGAAAGACAGGAAACTTCTAGAGAGAGTCCAGAAGAGGGCCTTTACGGGGCCTGGAGCATCTCCCTCATGAGGAAAAGCTGTGACCTAGGTCTGTTCAGCCTGGAGAAAAGAAGACTGAGAGGGAATCTTATCAATTCTTATAAATATCTACAGGGTGGGAGTCAAGGCCAGGCTCTTCTCAGTGGTGCTCAGTGATGGGACAAGGACATTGACCAATGGGCACAAACTGGAACATAGGAAGTTGCATGCAAACATGAGAAAAAAATTTACTGCGAGAATAAGAGAGCACTAGAACAGGCTGCCCAGAGAGGTTGTGGAGTCTCCTTCTCTAGAGAAATTCAAGACCTGTCTGGATGCTTTCCTGTGTAACCTGCTTTTAGCAGGTGTTAGGACTTAATGATCTCCAGAGGTCCCTTCCAACCCCTACAATTTTGTGATTCTCCCCAGATTAAGCAGAAAAATGCAGAGGGATATTAAGGGTAGGTGGCATTGAAAATATACCCAGGTGGGCAGTACACAGTGAAGATATCTGGACACCTCAGTTGTGCAGGAGTGCTGTTTTATCTCTATTTCTTCAGCCTTCACACCCTGACAAGTTTCAAGGCAGAACCTTGTGTCAATATTCCTAGAGCATCTTTCTCTCTTGATAGAGAGAAATAGAGAGAAACATCACAAATATTAAGAGTCCTGGCCCAGAGAGATGGTAGCTTGTGTAATCAAACCTTTCAGGTGTAGTGGTGTCTCATAAACCACCAAATTTTGCAGATTAATCATCTTTTTTTGGTGGAAACATAACTTTTTCTGCAGTCACATGTCAATAGAATGCAAATCCAAAGGATTATTTCAGTAGAGGAGACTAGAAAAAAGAAGGAAAGAATCTTACAGAAATATTTTAAACTGTATCTGAATTTTTCTATATTTCTAAATTGATTCAACATGAAGATTTTTCAGAAAAGAGGAAAATGCCCCACTATGATAGAGAGATAAATCTGATTATGCTCTCCAATCCAAAGCTGAGGAACATACAGTAAATTTTTATTAATTAAAGCAGGGGAGATTTCAGATAAGAGTGTATCGCTATATCTACCACAAACCAGAAATTATATTGTGATCTGTGAGTCAATACAGAGGCTATTTCTAAGATGTTTAAGGTGCCCTACCTCCATTGGTTCAGCAGTTAAAAGCTGGAACAGGCTAAGAAAATGTATGAGATAGATTTTCTTTGGTAAATGAGGGACTGTGGAGAGGTCACAGCATCCCACCAGCATTGCCCAATGTAACTGTTTCCCCTGATGAGAGAGAGCATCCCTCCACCTCTCCTCCATCTCTGCCCTGACTGGCCTGCTGGAGGGACACAGCAACAAGATTTAAATGGAATAATGCAAGTGATGGAGATGGTCTAACCACAGCACTGCTGGGTTCATGGCAGGTGAGTTTATCCCTCTGCAAAATGCTGGTCTTGATGCCTGAACAAAGTTATTTAAAGCTTGTTCCCGTATCTTTCCACAGAGAACAGAATAGGGTGTACTAGGTTTCAGTGTTTCTGCAGCCGTGCTTCTAATGGCTCTGAACCTCCGTTTTAGTTGCTGATGACACCATGAGGCAGATGTTGAAAATGAACTATATTAATTTAAGTGTTAGTGGAAAAGGGCAAGAAGGGATGGGTAACTTAGGCTTGGAAGGATTCAGTATGCTTGTCACTGTTCTTCCCACTGCCTCAAAATCACAAGGAAGCTTCACCTGACATTGCCAATCATGGGTAATCTTAACCAGGTTAACGGGGCGTGATCCCCATGTGGTGACTTGTGCAGAGCCACCTCTTCTGGCCTTCTCCCCACAACCGGGTTAAGCCATGCTCTAGTCCCTGTGTAGACAACCCCAAGAGCTTGCTTGGAGGTTTCAAGGGAGCTGGGGTCCCATGCCATCCTGCACTGGTAGGAAGGATGGAGAGGAATTTCCCTCCCTCCTGCCATCCCAAATTATTGCCTGTGCCATCCTTTCGCCTTCTCACAGGGAATAAAGACCACCAGGAAACACATTTAAAAATCATCTGTGGCACACAGAAGGAGAAGAGAGAAAGTTGTTGGTACATTTCAGCAAGCCTCGTTAAAAACATCTCTAGGCACTACAAAGTGCATGTTATCAATATGCATATGTGATGTCTCTGAGGCAGAGTTGCCTTTAAGGTACATATTCAGCAGGACAACATTTTCCCATGTGAGGCAAGGAACAACAGTGAATCATATGTGTGGGAGGGAAAAGCCTTCTGGCTATGTACAGTATTTATTCCCTTTTGTGTTTTGCTTCACCCCCACCCCTCTTTTATTAATGGCTTTTGCAATTACTGCTAACAGTGTATTGCTAGCTGGCAGGAAGTGGTGACTTCTGCAGTCGACTGTTTGGCAGAAGCTGGATGCATAGGGAAATGAAGCTATGCCTGTGTGCCAGCTTTACGCACCCTTCTGACCCCAGCTGAGAGACGGCCGATGCACTCTTTGTGTTTGTGCTTGCCCCCGCCCCCAGCTGAGTGCCACATGACTTGGCCTCGCATAAACACACACACAGATTTAGAAATCCAGAAGGTGAGGCCTGCAGTGTACACATTAAAAATTCCTACTGAAGATGTCAGCAGGGGGGGCAGACAAGCTGATTTAGGTTTAGAGGGTATCTGGAGAAAAGATATCTGGAGAAAAAATGCCTGCTCTGCCTAGAACCACGAAGGCTAGTTGCAGGACTTTGGTTTTCATTTCTCTTTTTATTAAAGAGGAGTTCCAGCCCAGGACCATTAGTGCTGGGAAGCATGGCAAAAAGCATTGGATGCAGCAGGGTGAGTGATGAGTGCTGCAGGGTCTCTGAATGCCCCCTGAGCTCCTGAAGAGCTGTCTGACCAGCACCAGAGCTCAGTATCAATGGCTGTCAATGGATGTGCGCAGTGGCATGCAGTCAGTAGGCAGCAGGTTGCCGAGGGCTTTGAGAGTAAACTGTGGCCAAGCAAGTACCAGGAGGGTGCAGCTGTCATTGAGGATCCCTGATGTCCCCAGTGGGACAGTTATCCAGGATCCACATCTCTAAAAGGTCTGGGAGGCTGGCAATGTGCTTCCTGGGGAATATAACAGAGCTAAAGGGCAGGTCATTCCAGAGAAAAGGTTTTTAGGTAATTTTCAATTGAATTATATTGTCTAAGAAGAGCACGATCTGGTACCAGGGTGCATTGACGAGCTAGTGCCATAGTCAGCCATGCAACTATCAATACCACTGGGACAGCAGCAGAGAGTTATGGCTTCCTTGCAGTTCCCTCTTCTCATTTCCTTCCCTTCCCGCTTTCCTTCTGTTCCTCTAAATATGCTTTTAGTGACTTCTGCTAGAGCTGCAATATCAAAACGCAAGACATTGTATAAACATAGAAGTGATTTAATGTTTTAACACTGGAGCAAAAGAACTAAGAAAGAACATTTAAACTGGCACTGCTGAGCTGGCAATGCTGTCATTTGCAAGCATCAGAATATCTCTAATTGGTAAGTTCTTCTGTTTTTTTATTTTTCTCTTGCTTGGGAAGCAGTGGGGCAGTGAGAAAATGAAAATGGGCAGATGGAGTGAGCAGGGTAAGGCTTGTAGAAAAGACTGTGAGAGGGGTCACAGGCTGAAATCAGAGCCAGCAGCTCACTGATGAGAAAAGAGCATCTGGAAAAGAACTGAAAGGTTTTGAGGCACCGGCAAGTAGGAATGGTTGGCAATTTCCTGTCAGAATGGAAAGGATGTCATTCTTTGCTGCGGAAAATGCCCTTTTAATAACTGTCCATCAGATAATATTTCTTTGAAAATTTCCAGTTTTACCTGACTCTTATTTTAAATTTGTGTTGGGGAGGAATTGTCACGCAGCTGGGAGCTGACATTTCTGGCAGGCTCTTATCATTCACGTTTTCTACCTAGAGGCAAAGAGCGTGAGATCCTTCCAATCTGGGAGCTACAGCTGGGCTGACGGGAGGCGCTGAGCCTGGTGCGCGCTCCCAGCCATCTGCCTGGAAGCCTCACACCATGGCAATTCTCTCCCCGTAGGCAAAAGTCAGCCTGACAAGAGCCTTTCAAGACAGCAACCAGCAAATCAAATGAAGTCTTTGTTCCTTCAGACTGGAATGTTTCCTTTTTCTTCCCAAATGAGACATGGATGTACAAACAATTTTGTGAGAAAAGTCTGACTCTGCTGATGACCCGAGAGAGTACAAAGGTCCTTTGGTAGCTGCTTCCCTGTGCTTCCACTGGCTAAATTTCTTGACAGAACAGTTATTTTGTCCCGTAATTTCACATGGTTGTAAGCAGGACCAGCTGCCCTGAGGAAAAGGCTCTCCTATACACAGCTCTGTCCCAGGAGCACTCAGAAGCAAGGAATATGCTTGGCTTCCCCTCTCCTCTGCCTCCTCACTGTGCCCATCACAGGCATCTGCTCTGCTCTATGACAGCTCTCTAGCTAACACAATTAAGCAGGGCACTGTAAAATGAGTATAGCCTGGCATCAGCACTGGCGTATGTAACAGACTACAAATTTCACTGCCTACATCAGGAAACATTAACCTGCCTAAACCTACAGGGTCTGTTGCTTTCTCCAGAGGGCCCCACAGACCGTGACATAGGAGTAAGATGACCCTGCTTCCCACTGGACTGCAGCTGGAGCATCCTCTAAGAGATGGTCAGCTAGGAGCAAGCTCCTTCATGATAGCCCTGAGCAATAAAACTCAGATGGAGACTTATTTTTCTGTTCTACACAGGATACTCTGGGGTTTGGGCACTAAACTTCTAGGAGTTAGGTGAATGGGAGACAGCCCACAGGCAGAGCAACAAGAATGCCTGGATGTCTAGAAAACTTGATGTTGGGATGACTGCTCTGATAGTTGAATCATCTAAATAATTCTTCATCTACAGAAGAGATGCTTGGAAGAGGACACTTTGACAGATGTAAAACAATGTCTTCTATGATGGAAAAATTGAAAAATAATGAATGTAAACTGCAATAAGAAAACTCATATGAAATACCAGGAACATTTGTAAATGATAAAGTAGGGAATGTATTGTTTGGAGAGGAACAAGGTAGGCAAAGATCAATCAGACACAGCAATTGATCCTGTCTTTGAAAGGAAAAGGAGCAGATGACTTTTTGAGGTCCTTCTCAGCATGATGGTTGTCTCCTCTATACTCTCTGATAGAAAACCATGGGTTGGGTTTGCATGTTTTTTTTGGATGTGTATGTTGGTCAGTAAGCAGATATGTAGAGGGAATAAAAATGTGTAGAAAAAAAAGACAAATAGAGGAGGTCTGGGCAGCTTCAGACAAACTAAACAGACAGAGAATTCTTAGTAGGGGATACTGCAGGGAGCTAGTCCCTGATTAGGTTAAAGACCTGTGTATATGCCTGAAAGCTGTATGAAAAAAAGATTCTGTTGGTGGGACGGATATGTCTTGCTATCTTGTCTTTTCCTGCACTACACTTACCTGTGTTAAATAAACAAAGTGCTCTAAGTATTGCTCTAAGATTGAATAATAAGTGAAACATTTCTTTTTTTGTTAGTAGCTTGTGTCCTTGCTTATTAAGTCTCAGGCTGAGCAGCCAAAGGGAGTGTTTGAGACACAAATGCCAGAGGGGACTCCCACAACAGAAAGCAACCAGCAAGCAGCTTGAAATGTGCTATTTCTGTTCCTGAAAGACCATGCTGATCAGAAATACAAGCTGACTCCTTTCCTCCCTTTCCTCTTTTCTCTTCCTCATGCTCCTCCTCCTGTCTTGAATAGCGTTCAGGAAGTTCAAAACTTATCCTTAATTACAAACTGGTGATTGATAACGTGAAATTGTTCTTTTGTCTTTTACTAACTAGATTAGCAGAGATCAGTTTTGGACAAACTCCTCATTTTAGCTAGCAGTAAGATGAATACTAACTTTTTGCCTGCTTCTCTGTCTTTAGATTCATTTGTTATATCACCAAAGCTTCCATTCCCTGAAAAATCCAACAAATTGGATAACAAGAAAAGAAATATCAAGCATATCAGATTAATTGGACCTTTTGAAAACAAACCTTTCTCTCATAAGAAACAAATGACTTGCTTATTCACTGTTCTGAAAAGTAACAACCGCTTACACCAGCCTGTCGTGTGTCTTTTAAGTCACTTCCTCATGAAAGTTTCCTCTGCCTTACCAAAGTCAAATCCCCCAGACAAAGCCAGGCTTTGTTAGTCCCAGAAAGAAACATGAGTTCCAATGCAAAGTACAACTGAGAAAAAATTTCCTACCCTCTTTTAATGTCTGTTGTGATTTTTAGCCCTAGCACAGCTGCTAATCACAACTGCCTGCTATCACCCAGAGAGTCTTTCCATCTATACCTGACACTTCCCCCAAAAAATAATTGGAGCCAGCGTAGATATTTTAGCCTTTGCAAAGCAACTGCATGACAGAGAGCTGATCTAATGTGAACTGAGCAGTGCTGTGTTTTGCATTATAACAACTCATTCCTGCAGTTATCGCCAGATGATTGCAAACATTCTGTAAGTCTCTCATCAAATGTTAACTGCACTTTCCAAATTTTCTACAGCATGCAGAAGCTGCGGCTGCTATTTGGCTGGTGCTGGCAAGAAAGAGATAGGGAATTAAATATCCTGTTTTCTTTTGTTCTTTCTCCTGGTAGTTACAGGGATGAAACCACTTGAGTGATAGGGAAGTCCACAATCCTATTGAGACACATGATAAGATTTTCAGATCTCCTGTGTAAATGATATATTTCAGCCTCAATAATGTAACCTGTGCTTCTATTTAGTCATGTATTTGAGAAGAATGATATTTCATTGCTAGTGTATGTCATAATTTTGCAAAGAAAGAGCATCTACCTATTCAGATAATATTAACTAATATACAGATTAAGTGGCTCAGATAACAGTCTTAATTGGTTGACACTGTTCCCTAATATACTTTTCTTCGCAGGCAGCAGAATAAAATGTATTGACCACTTCATCTTGCTTTGCAACAGCTGTTGGAGGATTTACCTGCAATTACCCACTGAAAATGAAAGAAAAGATTAGTAGAAATAAGATGTCACTCTGGACTTAAGACTCTTGTTGCTAGGGAAACTTGATTAGGGCAAAAATTGCTGTAACCCAGCTCTACCTTTGTCAACATTCGTGTTTGGTACAGCTGCAGACAGCCTGTTTGTATGACAAGGTACAGAAATTGCCCACTGTGATCTCCTGGATGACCAAATAGCCCCTACTGAAGGTGCCTCATCCGGACACCAGCTCACAGAGATGCACAGCAGGAGCTGTGCAACTGAATTACACAAATACAACACCAGTGCAAGCAGATGGGAAAAAGAAAAAGGCTGATGGAGGAAGAGAGATTAATTATATTCAATACCCACTACCTCTAATATCAAACCATTCATAGCTACCCAGGCACCCAATGCCTGCCAACCACTCCCACAAGAACACATTTCATACAGGAAAAACAATAATGGAGAAACATTAGTCAAGAGAGAGCTTGGCAATAAAAACTGCATAAGAGCTCAAAGCAGTGGAGCACGGCCAAAGAAAATTAAAAGTACTCTTACATGCTTGTCTCTGGGCCTCCAGAGAGAAAAAATGGGTGATCATGTGGAAAGTAATGGATGTGGGAAGGGGAAAAAGAGTCTTCTCAAGGGGTCATGATTTATTATACAGTCCTGTTTGAGGAAGAAACTCCTCTGCATTTTTGGAGGATCAAAGAAACTCCTATCAGGAAATCTTGACTTTCCCACTTTCCCCATACTGGGGAACACCCATACTGGGAAACCCTCTCTGAAGATTCTGGTGTCTACAACTTTGTGCAGAGTGCAGTGCAGCAACGCTAACACCACAACATTGACATTACACACTTGGGTAATGGCAAGAGAACAGGTTTCAGACTTACTCATAACACAAGTTAATGCTGTATATTTGCAGAGTCTGAAAGCTGTCAGGAATCAGTCTGCCAGCATAACTGAATTACCTGCAGTCAGTACGTGGCTGGATTCAGTGAAATAGAGGCCTCTTACTTAGAGATAACTTCTGGTTCAATTCTGCTAGAGGTATGACATTTAAGATACTTGACAATATTGTCAGAATGCTACCATTTCAAATGAGAAAGATGATGGGCCATTTTGCTTTTCAAATATTTTGCGATATAATGTATTACCCATCATTTCAGTCAACACAAATACTGAACTTGAGCTACGTGTACCTTAGAGTAAATCTATAAAATTATCTCATATTTAAATTACTGATTTACTTTTTACCTACACTTTGGGAAAGGATAACTACCTTTAAGAGGAGGACCTTATATTTTGCATGCTCACATCATGACCAGAAACACCAAAACCAAACCACTTTATTAGTTCTTTCTTCTTTAATGTTACCCAAGTGTTGATTTTATAAAGTAATCTGGGATTAATATCTTAAATATGCACAGACGTTCTTGCATACTTCTAACCACAACTTCAGTACCAAAAGAAACATTAGAAATGCCAGGATTGTAGGAGTGTTGAAAGGAAAATTATATTCAGAGCTCAGGAAATACTGCTTGTGTGTGTGCTTATGAAGCTGTATGAAGTTTTCAATTTCTTAGAGATTTGCAGAGTTTAGCACTGAAATTTAAAGGGTGCCAATGTTTGATCTCGAGTGGTTTTTAGTTGCAGTACACTAAGTAAGCGCTGCTTCCAGCAGCCCACCACCTCTCTATGTAGTAGGTTACACCACATTATATGAAATATGGCAAAAAGCAGGGTGGGCCCATTCCGTAGCCATCACAAGTCACAGCTAAAAAAAGTAATTACACCAGAATTCATTACACTGAAATTCTTAGTGCTGGGTCTCCAAAGAGAGAGGTGCTTAGTTGGAAAACTCCTTTCAGATCTTACTGATTCTAAGCAAGCTGTCATCTTGCTTACGTGGCAAGGTTTTGGTAGCAGGGGGGCTGCAGGAGTGGCCTCTGTGAGTTGCTGCATTACAAGCTGGGACAGAACATTGAATAAACAGGTACCATGCTAGCCACCATTTCACAATACTTCCTATAGCCTACTACAAAATGAAGTTCTGGAATTTCTGCTTCTACGGTGGCCTTAGACTCCAGGCTGCTCACTTTAGCTGCTCATAGTAGAGGAATTTTCATTATAAGAACTGGAAGGAAATTCTGAAGTAGTAAAAGAAAAAAAAAAAGATACCTGCAAAACTAGGAAAAGTGAGGAAGGAGATCACAACAAGGCACTGAAGAGACTATATATGTCCAGTGAAGAAAATGCTTCATTGTTTGCCCCTTAGTAATGAGTAATCAAAACAGGAGTGTGATTCAACCAGAGTATTTTGGAAACAGGACGTTTTGTTTTCTAGATTAAGTTTATGGATTACTAGCACTCTTAAACAAATGATCAGAGACAGGTGCTGTCTGAATAAAATGAACAATCATTGCACACAGAAGCAGCAACCTTGAGGAAAAACACATTTGAAAATATTTCTCACAAGCATTCATCAAGCCAGAATTTTGCAGTTCTTTTCATATTCCTTCTGTCCAAACCATAGCTTCTGGTCATGTCTGTCCTGGTGATGAAGGTAAGAGTAAAATTTATCTGTGCAACAGAAAGTAAAAGACATCTTCAGACTAGTTTGAGATTTTGTAGCCTTACACCAAATGCAAAACAAAAACTAGAAATAAAATCCATGGCAAAAATCTCTTAAATTTAGTTTAGGATTTAGTTTAGGATTTTATACCAGAAGGACATCCAGAGACTGAGGATACAAAACACAGCCATTGCTAACCATCCCACCAAAGCAATCCCGAGTTTAATATATGGCCTGGAATATAGATGGGTGACTCTGCTCAGACCCTGCAGTGGCTGATCTCCTTAGTTCAGGGCTAGTACAATGAGTACAAGTGTTGGCATAACCTGACACAGACATACCAACATTTAATGTCAATGCGATAAACTTTTCCAGCTAATGACTTTTTGCTGTGTCAGATTTTGCTCCAAAGAGAAAGCAAACTCAGACCTTTAGTCAAAAGGTACACTTTTCCATGGGAAGCCTCCTTTCTTAAAATCTGCTCTTTTTCTAATAGAGTCTATCTTCCAAACAGTGGAATTTGAAGCTGAACATCTGTGAAATGAATATTTTCAGTACATGCTAATTCAGAACATGCTGCAGGCAAAAAAGGTGCAGCAGCTGTGAGCACCACAGGTTCTGGTTGGGTGCCAGTACAAGGCAGTCAGCATGCAGCAGACCTTGACCGCTGTGTGCATTCTCTAGATCTGAGAGGACCTCTGCTGAGCAGTCCTTACTGGAGCGGTAGGCAGAAATACAGCAGGATGGCCACTCAGAGCAGAAATGACTGCAGATTTCCCAGAGCATAATATCAGGAGAGAGATTCAATTAAAGAAAGAATCAGAACTGGAAGGGCAAGAAAGTTTGTGATGATTAATCCAATCACTTGAAAAAGATACTGGAAAAGAATACATTTAAGAAACATCCACAGAAGGCAAGAATAAGCTTTAACCAGTGACAGGATTGATTTTCTAATCAGCATAGATTCTGCACCTGGAAGATTTTCACCTAACTTCTCTGTATATATGTATACATATTTATATAAATAAAAGGGATGGGGAAAAACATTGATGAAATGATTTCAGTGTCAAAAACACTCAATGATTATTAAATGCTTTTTTACATTTAACAAGCAGCTACAGGCCCCACCTTATTTTGAGGACCCATGATGTTAGATGTGCTATGTGGGCCAGATGTTACAGTATGCATGGTACTTAATATTCGGTAGCCTTCTTGTGGTCCCTTCCAACTCATGATATTCTAGGACTCTAGAATTCTTTGAAAAGATTGCATCAATTGAAAGGTAGACAAAAATTAGACAAAATGAAGTGCTGACTCCAGTTCTGTATGTATTTGTCNGCTTGGGGACTGCCTGGGCATCAGTTGATGGGTGATAAGTAATTGTGTTGTGTATCACTTGTTTGGTGTATATATACATATATATTTATTATTATTATTATTACTGGTATTTCTTTCTTCTGTTTCTGTCCTAGTAAATATCTTTTATCTCAATCTACAAGTTCTACCTTTTTTTTCCCAGTCCTCTCCCCCATCCTACTAGGGGGTTGGAGTGAGTGAAAGGCTGTGTGGTGTTCAGCTGCTGCTGGATTAGACCACAACAGCTGAGAACAGGAGAAAATGAGAGGGGGACAGCATGAAGGCACTTACTGAAGGCTGGATGGGGTCAACAAGGAGGGAGCAGCAGCAGGAAGGTAAGAACCGGTCCCAGACTTGATTAAATCTGGCAGGGGCAGGAGCTGCTCTCCCACTGCAGGAGGAAGCAAAGTGGGACAGCTCACTGCTAGCCTGCAGAGCTGGAAACACTGCTGATAGCAGCCAGTGCAAGCATGAGCAGGGTGTCCTGCTGAGAAGGAAAGAGAGAAACAAGATACCATGAGGGCCCAAACAGCTAGTTAAAAAAAGCCTTCCTGAAGGTTAAGAAGGAAGAGTAAGAGCCAGAGTTCCTTTCTTATGTCTCTGATGGGACAAGATGAACTTTCACCTTCATTCAGATAGGACTCTTGAGCATGTAAGCTTGAGACATACACTCCAGCAGTTCTGAAGTTCATTTGACCTTGTTACTGACTTTTGGGGAAAAAAGGAGACGCCTTTACTTTTCCAGCCACTTATTCTTCTGACTGTTTATCATCATGATGCTAGCTGAGCATAAGATAGCTGTGAAGAGAAGATAAAAACACCCAGATTGCCTACCACACGGTCGTGAGATTTGGACTCTTCCATGGTTGCTCCTGCAGCTGCGGCCCCTTCTCCAGGTTACCTGTCGTGACCACCCTCTGCTGCAGGGAGCTGGATGCATGGGAGCTCTCCTTTCTGCCTCACTCCTGAAAGATTCTGGTGCAGAAACTGCAGCTCTGCAGATAACTATCTTCTATTCCAATCTCCCCCATGACAACGGTCACCCATCCCCACTGTCTCTGAGAGGACTTAAAAGAATGAATGTGAGATTAAAGAGAGGCAGTAGTGGAGTTGCTGAAAACAATATTTTTCATTGGGCTGGGGACTTGACCCTACAAGATGCACATATGCATAGTAGATATGTATATTCTCCCTCTCTTTCTCATCATTCTTTAGGCCAGGTCCACCAAGCAGAGCTTACATAATTAGTGGCAGGACTAACAAAGGGAAGAAAGGAGAACAATTTTTTTAACTGAATTAAAACCAGTCTTACGCAAGCATGAGTAAAATGGATGAATATGCATATGCTAGTTTTTTGCTACTTTGAATATGTGGTTTGTCAGCTATTTACCTACACATATTTAACACCCACAGAAGGCCTAAGGCAACAGCCATAGACTTTCTTCCACTTGTTTTTTGCAGAGATCTTACAGAAACCCCAAAGGAGTTAAATTACTGCCATTATGGTGCTATGAATGACTGATAGAAGTATGTTAATCTCCAAAGTGTTGGTTGATTTAATGTAAGCCAAAGTGCAGCTGGTGCATAACGGCTTGGGACTATTTCCTTTGGATCCTCAGCTGTGGCCTTTGGGAGCCCTTTGGGAGATGATTATTTGAATGGCAACTCTTCTTCCTCCCACCCTATCACTAAAGTGTCAGTGTGAACCTAGTCTCATAAACAGTTGCAGTATTTAGAATATATCACTCTGTACTATATACTGTAATGAATTTTTACCTGTTTTTCACTTCTGCAGTAAAATGAAAATGGATTTCCTTGCTCTTTAGGTTGGTTTGGCTTCTTTAATTTAAATAACATATCTTCAACTCCTTCCATTCCAATGTGCCAACTTTTAACCCAAGAGGATGGTGAAACATGTGCAGAAACCCAAATATTAGCCAGGCGGATCCCCTCTGTACATGAAACGAGCATTCTGTAAATATAAGTCCTGTTTGTTGATTTCCAGACTTCTCTTTTCACTGCACTGGAAATAACTTTGAGAAAATTTCACTTTTCTGTGCATAATCACAAGACTTGCCCTGGGGCGTGCAGAAACAGAACTGTAACACTATAGCACAAGAAAAAGAAAGTACTGTAGGTGAGAATAGAATAGAATAGAATAGAATAGAATAGAATAGAATAGAATAGAATAGAATAGAATAGAATAGAATAGAATAGAATAGAATAGAATAGAATAGAATAGAATAGTTCAGTTGGAAAGAAGCTTCAAATATCATCTAGTTGAATCATGTAACCAGTTCAGAGCTAACCAAAAGTTAAAGTTAGTGCCTCTTGAATGCTCACAGGCATGGGTCATCAACAACCTCTCTAGGAAGCCTGTTCCAGCCTTTGAGCGCCCTCATGGTAAATAAATGTTTTCCATTGTCCAGTCTGACTCTCCCCTGTCAGCTTTGTGCCATTCCCATCCTGCCACCAGTTTCCAGGAGCAGAGCCCAGCATCTCCCTCTGCTTCCCCTCCTCAGGGCCTCTTCTCCTCCAGACTGGGCAACCCAGTGTCCTCAGCTCATCCTCATAAGACATGCTTCCCAGACCTGTTATCAGCTTTGTTGCCTCCTCTGGACTCTTTGAAGGACAGTGACATCCTTTTTATATTGTGGAGACCAGAACTGCGCACAATATTCAGGGTGAGGCTGCACCAACACTAAATGCAGTGGGAGAATCACTTCTTTTGATCAGCTGTCCATGTCATGTTTAATGAAGACAGACGATGAAACATCTTGCACATACAGAGGCTGAGAAGCAGTGTCTTCCAAGGTCCGTGCTGGCTCCCTGTGTTCAATGTCCCTTTCCTTCTCCCATGGGTCTCATGTGGACCATCACAAGTGGAAATCATGCCCAGAAATCTCCTGCTGTTCACCTGTCTTTCATTCTGCCTTCTTCATTGAGGCCAGATGGAGACCAGGGTATTCTCTGACTTGTTCTTCCTGTCATTAAACTGCTCTGAACGCTTGTTTAGTACTATTAAATCCAGGTTCTTGCCTGTTCTCAGGCACTTCTCAGATCATCTGTTAACTCCCTGTAAATATTAAGTTGAATAACCCCAGCTGCTTCTACTCCTGTGTATAGAGAAGGCAATTTCTATATCTGAGATGTGACAACAGATGCAAAGACTTACATGAAAATTGCAGTATTGTCACCCTTAGTTAACGAAACATTTGAAGTAATTAAAAAGTGGTAATGTAACAGATTAGGAGCACACGTCTTTATTATGTACAACTATTATGCTTGTAGCTTGACAATTTTTTGCTGCACTCTGCATTTTGAGAGCCTAACACAGAATTTAATGTCAGAGTTGCTGTTTGTAAAATCTTGATGAGTGGATACTATTACCTTTATTATCTTTTATCATCTATATTATCTGTACTATCTATATCTATATTATAGGTATCATTATAACCCAGTAAGAATCTGAAACTTTGTACATAGAGTAGTAGCACTATGCTATAAACAAGCATTTAATTTACACAGTGGTCTTTTTTCTCTTTTTCTCTTTTTCCTTTTCCTCTTTTTCTTTTTCTTTTCCTTTCTATTTCTCTCTTTCTTGTTTTCTTTTTCTCTTTCTTTTTCTTTCCTTTTCTTTTTGTTTTCTTTTTCTCTTCCTTTTTCTTTTTCTTTTTCACTTTCTCTTTCTCTTTCTTTTTTCTTTTTTCTTTTTCACTTTCTCTTTCTCTTTTTCTTTCTTTTTTTCTCTTTTTTTCTCTTTCTTTTTTCTTTTTCTTTTTTTTTCTTTTAATTTTTCTTTTAATGTTTTTTCTTTTTTCACAACGGTCCTTAGGGAATAACTGTGATGTTCATTTTGCAAGACATGCTCCACTGAGGTCTGTCAGCCAGTGTGTGGGACCTGGGGGGCTCTCTGCCCACGGCGAAACACCACAGCTTCAGAAACAGCTGCTGAGCTCTGCACAACCGTGTTTCCAGGCCCTCCTGCCCAGCAGCTCTCCAGCCTCTCCCACTTTGGATGGGAAGTACCAAATGGAGCATGCAGAATAGAGAAGCCGGTCTTTGCTGTGCATCTGATCTCCAGATGGGACCTTTCAGTCTGTTTCCTGGAAAACCCTTCTGGGAAGGGAGGGCTGAGAGGAGCAGGGAAGCACCCACACGAGGGCTAGAGGTGAAGCATGGAGAAGAAAAAATTGTCTGAGCCAGGGAGCTCTTTCTCCAACTTCTGACGCTGTTCTTTGATCAGTGGTAGAATAACGCAGCTCTCCATGTGCTAACTTGATGTTGGCTTCATCCAGAAGCTTTGCTGCTGGACTTTGAAAAATCTCATCTCCGTGCCAAAGGCAGAGATGAAGGTGCTTCAACATGCAAGTTCTTCATTTCTCAAGTCAGCTCTTCAGCTGACTCTAGATTTCCACCTGAGGAACACTAAGGTTCAGCATTATTACTGGTAGCATCAGTAAAACATGGAGTACCCAGGCATATTACTATGTCCCAAATTAGGAAGCAGTATGAGGCAGCAACCAACAGCTAGAGCATGCTATATGTTACATGCAAGCAAAACACAGCTGTCATCTTCAGTCTCCATTTAAATGTCTTTGCTCTGAGATCTTCACACAAAGTCTTACCTGTGCCTCTGCCCTTCTGCACTGCTCTATGTAGCAGAAAGCAGACTAGGATAAAGTTATCATTTACCTCACCAAAAATTTTTGCTTTCTGAGCTACTTCAGAGAATTTGGACATTGACTAGCTGGGAGTAAGCAGCTACAAAGCATGGGGATCTGCTAATGGAATATCAATACTGCAAAGCTTGCAGGCTGAAAAATCAGGATATGCACCCAAAGAATCCTATGGGATTACTGTGCTTGCTTCTGAAATCTCATTATATTTTGGTCATCTTATTACTATTATTTTTAACTCTTTCACTACCTTTTTCTAAGGGGGAGATTTTCGGTAAAATGAACCAGAAGCAGAGTGAAGAGGTTCAGTGATTCCTGATGGAGGGCTGAGGTGATCCCCGTGTTTAGAGGCCACCTCTTCAAACTGCTAGAATTAGACTGTTTCATATTCCCTCTACCTCCACTTCTGCTCAACACCATCTTCTCTACTACCTTTGCGCTAGCAAGACTGGTTGGCAGCAGAAAGGGAAGAGGCTGTAAGTTTTGACAAGATATTGGGCACTTCTTCCTTTTTCTCCTTTTCGTTATTGTAACTGTTGGCATCCAGAAACTGAAGGGGAATGGTTGGATCTTCCGCTTTGACACCACATCTAACATCCTCCTGTCCTCTGTAGTACTAAGAGAGCAGGTGGTATGCTCCGCTGATGGTGACCAACAGCAGCATCTACTGGCTCAAGTACTGCTTCAAAGAAGATTTTGCTTTGAAATCTTCAGCCACTAGGAATTTGTGTGCATGTTGCAATGAAGAAAGATTTTCCCAAAGTCATAACACTTGTGAAAGTATGCCATTTGGCAGCCTTGATGCACAGAGAGGATGCACAGCTGCTGTGCAGTTTCAGTATATCATCTCTTGTGTGCAGACATTGAATGGCCTCCAAGTGATACTTAAGGCCAAATTGATAGTGAGCGTTTGAATACTGAGAGATGTGAAGAACAAAAGAAGATGCTTTGGATCAAGGTAGACTTCCCACTCCTGTTTTTGGAGTGCTGCTAGATGAAGCAGTTTCAGATGCTTAGAGAGGCTTAGCCTGGACCTAAGAAATTCTCTTAAGAAATGTGTGTTACTTCAGTTTCTGCTGGAGAAAACTGCAGAAAAAGAGGACAATACACATTCCTTTTATTCTTCCAGTAACCTAGATGCAGCTGCTTCTTGAGAACATTACAATTTGGGAGGAGGGGCAGTTACCCCTGCTGTTTGCATTCATCTCTATTCAAGAGGTAGCAAAATTAAGAATTTTAACAAACAGCCAGCAACCTGGGAGGTTCTGGTGCCTGCCACCACTAGGCAGAATGTGGAGGTCTTCTTGCAAATTGAGTGACTTGATTACTAAGCACAGACTGTTTACTGTAAACAAGGATCAGTGTGGTTTGGTAGATAATTATCTAGTGATAAGTCTGTTTACCTGCAGCTCACCTCCTTCCTCTGTCTAATTTCTGGCTCTACCCTGTTAACTCCATACACGTATTTAAAGCATTTATGCTTGTTTCTCTCCATAGCTGATTCCAGTCAGTAGCAGGTCACAGTCCCTACTTTCTCAGAGTAGCCTTGTGTATATGAATGTCCAGCTAGCTTGTTTTTAATCTCTATTTTTTCCCGGACTACAGAGCAGTTCTGCCCTCTGAGCTGAAAGGATGAAGTGTGTTACTACTGCCCTGCCTTACACAAGTATTTGGTTTTAAGTGTGATTATTTCACATGGCATTTCTCACCTGGCAATGAACTGCTGTGATAACAGGGTCTACCAGTAAGAGACAGCACTTCATCTAAACACGCCTCTCCAAGAAGATCTGAGTCTCCTTTTATCCTGGTGGTAAAACACCTGATATTTCAGGTTTATTTTTGTTTGAACCAAATATTTGCCATGCTGAAATACTCTGGGGGCATCCGACCTTGAGCAGGGCAGGGTGCCATACCTGAGTGGGGTCACACCAAAAACTCCCCCATCACCGGCATTAGGGTGATGGCGTTCACCTGGCTCTGAGCATCTCCAAGAGACCCTGTGCATACTTCCCCCGCTCCTGGAAGGAAAACAGCCAAAGGCCTGAAAGTAGCCCAGTAAGGAAATAGTCTGTGCGCAGGCTTTGCAACATTTTCCGTTACAAAGATAGGAGAGAGTGCAGAAGACAGTTTTTGCAAGTCTTCCCGGACAAAGTGCAGCAGCTCATGAATGTTGGATTAACAGATACAAACCTGTATTGCATCAGGTTATCAGATTTGTCTCCAGGTGCTCATCCCCTTGCCTTGGTATCAGCTTCTGTAAATTACCTGGCGACTTCTAAGGCATTAGTGCCTTTCTCTGTTGTGTCTGTAACAATATTAAGTCTGAAATGACTTTGAAGTGCCGGCTTCAAATCTAGCTGAAGTTAATAGGAACTGGCTTAAGTGATTTCAGTCAAGGTCTGGGAACTTCAAAAAGCTTGCTAGAAGTTGTTCAGAATTACCTGCATTAATTACATTATTATGTGGCTGTCAGCTACAGCAAGTGAGAGTCCCCTCAACAAAACTGAGTTGTGAAGCAGCAGCTGCTGACACCTCTGCTGCCTCCTGGGGAAGCCATGCTCAGAAGTCACCCGCGTGGTTGTGGTTACAGTTCTGACACAACAGCTGCCTCAGCTCCTCCATCGCGAGATGTGAGACCAGTTATGAGGTCCCCAGACCACAGGTGAACATTTCCATGGGGCCGCCTTAGAGGAGCTCCCTCCACTCTAGCTGCTGATTGCCTCCGTGTACATTCACAGCCTCATCGCTGGTGCTGCAACTGATGTCTCAAACAACATCCCCACATCCCCAGCCTCCTCCTCAGCTGATGGGATTGAGATGAGCAAGTGCTGTGGACTGGTGCCTTCCAAGAAGTTATTGCTTAGCTAGATGATCCCAGTGGAGAATCAGCTTGCTGCTGGGCTGGATACCAAATGTACAAATAGCACTGATAGTGTATCTGCCCTCAGGAAACTCACTGTCAAGAATTTAAACCAGGGCTACTTAATACATTTCTAGCCATGTCTGCTGGGTAATTTTACAATTATGATTTTATGATTAGGAAAGGAGTGTGTAGTTTTCTGCTTTGCCAGGCCATTCTTTCTCATCACACCACCTCCAAAATAGGGATCTACAGCCTCTGCTGTAGGGAGAACAGGGAGAACAACCAAGAAAGCAAATCACCCAGGGGAAAGTGGAAAAAGCTGGAAGGTATCTATATGCTGAGGAGCTTTTATTAGCCAAAATAAAAATAAAAATAAAAATAAATAGTTACTAGTGCCAAAGATCACAAGGAGTGCTTAAAAACTGACAGAACTGCTTTTTCACAATATAGCGCTCGTGTTGGTCTCTGCTTATCTCTACTTGCTGCCAAACTGTGTAGTAACCTTATAATGGGAGATTCTGCCTGCAAGTTTCTAATGTAGAAGCTCTGCACAGAAGCTTCTTAACACTGCATGTGCAATGTTTCCCAGCCAGCCTTTGTCTCACATTTCATTGTTGCTGACAACTTCTTTACTCCAAAACATCCTAATACCTACACGTCTCTCTAGTTCTTGAGTTTATAATGTACTGAAGTGATTTTTGTGCTGTTATTTTTGGAAATGTGGAGTTGGGGAAAAATAAATTGTGAATTAAAGCTACAGTCAGTCCTTTGAGACTGAGTCCTTGCCATATTCTCCTTCAAAGAGGTGTTCTCCTAACACAGATGTGCTTGGGAGGAGGGAAGGAGCAGCAGATCCAACCACGAAGCCTCATGTTCAGTAGGAGAGAATTGTTCCTGCCAGAATGTGAAACAATTCCTGTATCTCTGCCAAAACAATTGCTTGATGTGTGCTCCCTAATAGCTCATAATGAACCACAAACAAGCTTTTAAAGTAAGGATAAGGACACACGTGCTTGTAATGTTCATAGACAGAACATCTAGAGAATTGAACAAAGTGCCACAGAACAGCTCAGCTAAAGGGGGATGCAGTGTGCTCCCCAGTGTTCGGCTAATTAAAACAATGGGTCTCTGAATTACAGTATTTCTGCTTCTTGGGGTATTTAGACACTCAAATTCTTCCAAAGAAGTGTTCCTTCAATCAGTATGTTGGAAGGAAAATAGAGCCCTTATCCTGAAAAGTGATGCACATGGGTGATTCCCTCCCTCCATGAATTCAGTGGATATTTGCACAGGAAGAGGACTCAGCTGGGCCATTTGTTTAGGATCACATAAATCCTATAGTAATATGGACTGTAATTATTGTAATATAGATTATGTGACCTACAGCAGCATCTGCTTAATACACTTGGCAGTGGTAGCCTGCTTCAAACCTGCTGAAACCTGGGTGCACATCCCCTTTGACTTGGGTGGCCTTCATTTTCTGTCCTCCCTTTTTTTTAATTTAATCTTTTCTTAAATGTTTTTAAAATAAGACTGTTTATTCTTGTAAGAAAACAGATTTAAAAGTAAATTGGTGGATATCCAGAGCACTTACCTAATGCTTTCCATCCACATATCTCAATCATATTAAGACTTGGATACATGTGTATTTTATGTCCACTTTTGACCACTGGAATAATAGAAGCACCCAATGTCCAGATGAGTCACCAAAGGTTAAGGCAAGTCGATGGCTTAAAAAGAAATTCGTGTCTTGTTAATTTCCCAGGTCTTATCCACAAGAGAATGTTGCCTTTTACACGAAAGGAACAGCAACAAAAAACCTTTATGCATTTATGGGAAGAAAAAGACAAGTACCCCTCAGGATGACAATAAATTATTAGTCCAAATCTCACAGAAGGTTTTTATGCTGTATGACTTGCACCATCCAGCAAAACTCAACAATTACTGCATTAAATAATAAAAAGAAATTAAAAGCTATAAGGAAAAAAAAAGGAAAAAAATGTGTTTTTTGAATAACATGGAAGAAAACAGGAATCAGTGAGGCAGGAAAATGCAAGCAAAACTATTGCAATGGACTGGAAGGATGAAGTCTCTTGCACCAAGGTGGTGAATTTATTTTAATCTATGTATAGCAACAACTGTTACCCAAGTTGAAAGGTATACAGTGCATACACATACACACAAAGGGAAAAACTTGTTAAAATATAGCTTTAGGTTGTGCTTGAGATAGCTCCCTATTGCCTTAATTCATGCAAATAGTTCCAACACAGTTGTTGGTACTATTTGTGTGACTAAACAGAGCAAGGTCTCTGGAGCTTAGGCCAGCTTTTAACTTGGCCAAATGCTGTGCAGCTGAAACATGTTTTTAAATTTATTCATTTTCTGGCTGCTGTTTCCAAGGACATTCTCAACAAAAGCCCATTTTTTTTAATTCTCTTATTTAAAAAAGTTCAGGCCTAAGCAAGAATGACAAAGCAGTAGAGGAAAATGGGAACTATTGAAAGAAGGAGACTGTAGTGGCTGATGCACAGCCAGAGACCCAGAGTAATTCACCCTTCCTGAAGGCAGGAGCCCTGTTAGCCTCACTCTTGCTTTTCTTTATGTGCTGCAAGACACTGATAGGCCAGATCCGTGCCCTTGTTCTCCATATGTTCCTGAAACATAAAGTGCAGCATAATTGCAGGCACTAATTGACTCTACAGCCACCAATGCAATGTGCACATATGGGTGCAGCTGTTTAGAATACATCTCCGTATGCATCATCTTTAGAAATGTGTGAATGACTGGCTGAGTTACATCAGACATAGGACTCTAGCAAGAAACCAATATGGAAATAAATTGTTATGTGGAGTCAAGCCCAGAGGACACAAAGTTCTCACTCAGGCAATGAAAACCAGCCTTTCAGGTAGGGCATTGAACTCAAGAGACTCAGGTTCAATTTTCCAGCTGTTCAGCCACAGATTTTTTTGATTCTGAGAAGGTTATATAGACACATCAAAACACAGGTGCAGACAAATCAAAGCCCATGAAAATTATCTCCCGTCATCCTATACAAGAGATCTTTAATGCCAGAGTTTCTCAGAAGCCAGAAGATGCTTCAGGCAGCCACTGAAGCGCCAAACGATCTCTTCTCTTTGGTCAGCTGCCTGGTGATGAGAGAGCTATAAACTGGAGCAAGGGCACTGGGAATTTATCCCGAGAGTCACATATTTCTTTATTACTAATACCAGTTAGTATTTAATTCACTTTGATGTTAGGAACTACTCTGAGGCCTGTGCTGCTTTCCCCCATGCTAATAGAAGGACCCCCATTGCCGTCACTGAATATGCAGTGGGACCTGGTGCACAAATAGCCAAGGCATGTTTTTCATTACTGAGCCTGTTATTCACTCTCTGTGCTTATGCTTCTTTCATGACAAAATTCATAAAGTGGTTGTGTAGAGCATCATTTGGGTACATGTCTCTGGAGGTCCATGGAAAAAAGCCACTAATGGAGTCATATCCCAGCATCATGGGCCACTTTTGCCCTATAAGGAAAAAAAGAAAAAAAAAGAAATTAATAGCATTTTCAGTACATTTCCAACCACTTTTGACCTGTCTGGTCACAGAGGGAAAAGAGCAATGGAAAACTGTGCCACTTAGAGGAAGGGCTGTACCAGTGCATTTGGAGGAAAGGTTACCAGGCCAGAATATGCAGTTGCCTTTTATCTAAAAGGGAGATTTCCTTGCTAATGCATGCAGGCAATTATAACTAATTGAAATGCGTTGGGAATTCCAGCCCCATCTAAGATCATTGTTGGATATTTTTGTGAAGGCATGTGGTATGTTGTCACACTTGAATTATTCTGTAGATGTTTATTCATTCTAGCCTTTCATCTAAGATCACACTTAAAACATTACACGTTAGAAAAGCACAGTGTGAACAGGTCCACTGTATATTTTGTATATAAAAAGGTTGGCAGCTTAAAAGGCCAAGTTAAGTGAAATATGACCATTGCTTTTTTTCTAACCAGAAGTCCCATGTTTGGTTTTATATGCCCTTGAATGTTGGCCAAATGTCCTTTATTGTCCTGTTTTACTTAAATATTTAAACATGTTTGTACTTATGAATGCTTACAAGGATGACAAGCTGAAGCAGGGTGGAACATCATGTTTTAGAGGAGTTTTTTTAATGTGCCAAATTTTGAATTAAATAGTTCTCTGTTTTAGAAAAGGAATAATAACTAATCAGTTGTCATACTGAGAGGACAAAGCTAATAGTCATTAAAATAATAGACTAATCCTACCAGGATTTAAAACTTGCTGTTTCTGCAATATAAGGCAGATTGGCAATGAAGTCCAAAGCAGCTAGACTGTGTAATTCACATCATCTTGCCATCGTTCTCAACACATGTAACAATTTATCTTTCTTCTAGACATTGTTGATTTTTGTACATTTGAGTCTCATACTGATGGCACAAAGAATTCAGAAA
The DNA here is from genome assembly GCA_013396635.1 of Penelope pileata. NCBI lineage: Eukaryota > Metazoa > Chordata > Aves > Galliformes > Cracidae > Penelope > Penelope pileata. The sequence goes on along the minus strand of WBMW01004529.1, from coordinate 92,833 downwards.
AGGCTGAATGGGGCTTTTAGCAGGTCAGATGAAGGAAAAGAAAATAATATAGCATTTTCACAAGGAGAATATGTTATTTGTCTACATTACAGGGCTACCGAAGTTCTCGTATACCCTAAAGTGAAGGCTCAAGAGTCACATATTAACTTGTATATGAATACAGCATAAAGACTGAAGATTTTTTTTCTTCAATCTTACAGACATTTCTTTCAGGTTCTTGTATACTGATCAAGAGGTTTCAGGAGCTCACTGCGTCCTTGCAAGTAAAGAATTAAGACTTAGAATTACTTATACTTACTCTAACAGCAGCACTCTCTGATACACCAGATATATCCAAAACAAAATGAAATCCTTACTGGTACCCTGCTCCAAAAGCTGTTCAATTCCTCACAGTATAGATTAAGTGCCTACAGATGGAGATGTACCCAATCTAATCCCTGAGGGTCTTTTGGTCTCTTTGTGGAGTTTCACAATGGCACTGGTACCATGCAACATCACCATAATCATAAAATTACAGAATTGTTAAGGTTGGAAAAGACCGCTGAGGTCATTTAGGCCAACGGTCAACCCATCCCCACCATGCCTACTAATCATGTCTCTAAGTGCTACATATACACATTTCTTGAACACCTCCAGGAACAGTGACTCCACTGCTTCCCTGTGCAGCCTGTTCCAGTGCATCACCACTCTGTCTGAGAAGAAATTTTTCCTAATATTCAACCTGAACCTCCCCTGGCACAATTTAAGGCCATTACCTCTGATTCTATCACTAGTTAGCTGGGAGGTCAACCCTTGTTTCACCACAACCTCCTTTCAGGCAGATATAGAGAGTGATAAGGTCTCCCCTGAGCCTCCTCTTCTCCAGACTAACCAATCCCAGCTCCCTCAGCCACTATGCATAAGACTTGTGCTCCATACCCCTCATAGCTTCATTGCCCTCCTCTGGACACGCTCCAGGGTCTCAATGCTGAGGCTCCAGAGAGTCTTCCCCATTGCAAATCATGGGCTTCTTCAACCATTAACCTTTGCAGAGATCAAGGAGGCTCAAGGACTTGGCCTGAAAGCTACAGTATGGGTTTACTAGATGAAACTCAGGGACAGCTGGAAATATGTAATGGGGGTGTCTGTTGGAAGACTGACTCTCAGGGTATGACAGTGCCTCACCAAGTGTTTGAACAAGCTGAGCTAAAAACAATAAAACTATTATTTGCCCTGTCATGGACTAATGTCTGGCTGAAAAGACAAGAAAAAAAGAGCAAGGATAAAATGCAAGGTTTTGTGATGGACAGTTGTTACCAAGCAGTCCTACAAGATCTGTACTGGGATTTGTTCTGTTCAAAATAGTCAAAAGTGATATGGAAAAGAAGGTTAAAAATAATGCAATGAAGACTGCAGATGACAAAAAACTTATTTGGGATAGTGAAGGCTGTAATTGGCTGCAAACAGCTAGGGAAGTATCTCACAATTCTAAGTGATGAGGCAATAAAATCACAAATGAAATTCAATGAAAATCACAAATGAAATGTCAATAAATGCAAGTAAAGCATACGAGGAAGAAAAAAACAACTATCTGTATGACTATACACACAGTGATGAACTCTGAATTAGCTATTAGCTAAGGGAATTAGCTGTTACCAGTCTAGAAAGAGATTGGGTAATCATTACGGATAGTGCTTTGAAAAGTCAGTTCCATGGCAGTCAAGAGGCAAATACTGCGCTGGGAATTACTGGGGAAGGAACTGAAAATAAAACAAATAGCATCTATATAACATGACATAAATGCATGGTGTGTCTGCATCTTGAGTACTGCTGGTAATTTTAGTTACTCCTTCTTCAAAATGATATACTAACATTAGGAAAGGTACTGAGAAAGATCACAGATGAGGACATTTCTGCATGGGAAAAGATGATGGAGCAGGTATATGACAAAGAAGTTGTTCAAAATGAGCCTCTTTATTAGATTATTATTTAGTAATATATATTATTATTTAATAATATTTTCCAGGAGCTGACAGAAACTGCAGGAAAACACCATATAACTTCTGTATCTCCATCTCTCTTGTTCACTGTAAAAGCTTTTTCCTTTCTGGTAGATGTTTGAGGCATATAACATTTGCCTTGCAGCACTACTGAGACTGGAAGAGAGCAGGACTAAAGGACTCACCTCAAACTGGGGTCCACTTGGTAAGCACAGAGCTGAACACCTACTTCCCACCAGAGTCCAGGCCAGGCAGGGCAACTGCCAAGAGCCTGACCGTGGTGCAGAGCGGAGGATATCCCTCCCTCTGAGGTGCACAGAGCAGGTAGGAAGGGGAGGTCCTGGTTTTAAGAGGAGTTCAGATGTTTTTAAATTGTCTCCTTAGAAGTTCTGAGGGGCAAGCTGGGCAATGAGGAGTTATTTCTGGAAGGCAGCATAAGCCCAGGCTTTGCTGGGCATATGCATGTGAGGATTTGGCAAAGAGGCAGTAAGTTACACATCAAAGAAGGAGGGGAGAAGATGCTGGTTGGAGAGCCTTTATTTAGGAAAGCTCAAAGAATGAAGTTACAAAGGCGTGTGTGATGGAAAAAGGTATAACAATACTGTAAAAATCACTATGACGTTCTGGAAGACAGTGGGGTTCAAAAAGGAGAAAGTGGGCAAAGAGTGACTTAGAAAAGATGATCTCTGTTCATCCATTCAAGTAGGACTACCTGTATTTTCCTCTGCTTTCAAAGCACAAGTCATTACAGACCTTCTTGGAGCCTAGTATGTCCATCATAACGTTACTGTGAATTAAAATCCCCACGTAGAAAAGCACCAAGTGCGAGTGGATATCAGCAAGCAGAAAAAAATGTGGTACTCATCTATTATGTCTCTGTGGTATAGATTAGTCCTTTCTAGTTTCCTTTACAGAAAGCTGTAAGAACACCTAATTAAGCTCTAAAAGTACATTTAATGGAAAAAGTACTGATTTACATGGAACCTTTCCATTTCAACCTTTGAATTGGATTTCTTACAGTAAAGCATTTTTTGATTTTGGTGCTGACAACAAAGGCAACAAAATCATGCTGTTAAATGGCAATCTAAGAAACATTGACTTTGAACTTGTGCATGGTTTGATTGAAAGCCGAAAGCTTAAGTCTTAGTCGGCTCAAGATGACTCTCATGAGTCTATTTTCCTTAAAGAGGGGTTAGAAGACATTTGGTCACCGAAGAACTCCCACACTTTCCACTGAAACACTGAATGGGGTTTTAAAAATAAACAGCTGAAGCCCTCTGTGCTCAGACTGTCCTGTCTATCTATCTATCTTGCCAGTGAAAGAAAATTTCCAATACTAAATTTCTTGTTCTATTTTGCTAATGTAAAGAATTCTGTCTTTTTTTCCTCACTGTTATGTCTGTGGTGTTTCTTCATGGGCTGCATGGGATGGATAGGTAAAATAAATTCATAGATAGATACACAAATAGGGAGGTATGCATCAGTTCCTGTCTTGCAAAGGATTTCACAAATAAACTGAATGCTATTATGTCTGCCTGCCCAGGCATCACCATGTAAATTAATTCAGACACCTACTCTCAGAAGAGCCTGACAACTGTGTCAATTTAATCAAAGAGATGAAGCTAAACTGAGAAAATTAAAGCTAATTCAGCTTCTCTGTAAGAAAAACCCAGGCTTGGTCATGCATGTTGCATACTCCGTTTCACAGTGACTTTTTTCTCTTGTTCTTTAATCTGTCAACCAATTAGCTAGCACAGGCTAAGAAACAATGTTAGATGAAAGCTTTTTTAAATATTAACATATATATACTTGTGTGAGTAACAGCAGCAGTCAGAATCACACTGGAAAAATACTAACTACAGACTCTGGAAAATAATTGCCTTTGCATAGAGAATAATGACATGACTGTGTGTCTTCTCTAGTAGCTGAAATCACTGTTGTGACCCAATTAGTCCATTCAGATAAGGAGTGGAGAGAATCTTCTTCCCTGACGTTTCAGAATGCATATATGTTTGAGGGAATTCTCCAGGAACGAGAGTGTGGTATCTATCTATTTGCTATTGTAATTTCCAGGGGTGACAAGCTTGATTTATTTCAACAATGTAGCTGCTACTTTTTTCCCCACATCTTTTGTATGGAAATAAAATTCTTAAAAATGAACTGTTATGCTATTGCTGTGTAACAGAGAAATAAAATATATAGTTAATGCCAGGATATATTCTTGCTGTATCGACTTTCATACCATTGTAAATCTGTTGATGTATTTTCTATCTCTGGGAAGAAATTTGCTTGAGTTGTACAAAGCCCTTCCTTTTCTCTCTCTGTCTCTCTCTCCCTTTTCTCATAACAGTGTGGTTATAAAGTAGGGAGCATATTACACTAAAAGAGCCTCAGACTGAGGTTCTGCTCCAAAGATATATTACAGCAATACTCCAGGAGAGCAAGCTGCCAATTACTGAGTGGGAAGACCTGGTGATAGGCCTTATTATTCAAAACATGACACGAGAAAGGAAGAGCCAAAGCATGGATCCTGCGCGGTTGGAGAGTGTGAATGGAGAACTGCTCCACTTGCCCTCTGCCAGGTAGCAGTAGGAAAGCTGCTGGTAATTCTAAAACTGTTGGTTTTTATCTAGCAGGAAGATTGTCCACAAAAGGGTATGTTTTGCACCTGCTTTAGCACAGTTTGTTAAAACCATGAAAGATTCAAATGAATTCTCTTGTGTTAGATAATTCAGAAACAATGCACAAAATCCACATTTTTCAACTGCAATGTCTTTTTGTGTACTGGTGGAAAAATGCATATTCCTTGGCTCCACTAACAATCTGAATCTCATTTAAACTAAGGTCTCTCCCACCTGCAAAAAGCCACAGATAAATCCAGTGAACACATGCTGTTTATGAAGCTCTTTCTTTACATAAAAAGCAATGGGGTCATACACAGTTACTGTAGCTTTGCTCCTGAAAGCATTGTGACTCATTAAAGATGCTAGGATAGTTAGGAGAGAGTATCTGGCTCTGAAGCATGCACAGGTGATGGGGATGTAATCACTTTCCATCCCAGATCTCCTGAACATTTCTATACTATTGCTACTCCTCAGTTCTTCCTCCATAACATCAACATAACATTCTCCTATCTTCTGGGGTGCTGGCAAGGATAAATACATTAAAGGAGTTTAGGTAGTATGGCACAGAGAGGGGAATTTATAAAAGTGTATAAGATGGATGGTCTATTCTTCATGGAAACATGCACAATTCTTGGCTCCCCTAAGCACTTCCACTGAGGTGCAGTGACTCATATTTGGCATATGAGAACAGAGTGATCAGCTCAAACATCCTCAGGAACAAGATCTGTAATACACTGCTAAGTATTAATCAATGTAATGCTCTTCTGTCTGCCTTAGACTCCATGTGTGATCTTAACAAAAGCGTAGTGTCAATGGATTTATCTCAAAGAGAACTGGACAATGCACTAGATTCTTAATAGGAATAAACCACGATATCCCTAGTGAAACTATACTATATTACAACAGCCAAAGTTCTGGTCTAAAGTTCAGCTGAGTGAGCATATACTTCATGTCTAAACAGTTAAGAGAAAGGCATTGTTTCTTAACTGTAGAAATATATGGGAAATGAAATATTTTTGCCCAAGCACAATAGGATTATTAACTTCAATATATTTTAGCTGGAATGCTAAAAGAGGGAAAGAAGAAAAAAACAGAGAATAGTTACATGATTTGATTTACTAAACAATGAGTAGGTCTCGTCCCCTCACTAAAACAATGAACATTAGATTTGCTCTGTCTTGGCAGCTGAACATTAGGAAATCTTCTGTGCCAAAGGCTCACGACTTCTGAATTGAATGTTGCTGCTAGTGGTTGCTATGTATGTATGAGCTGCCCCCCACAAAATAAGTTTGAAGCATTCCTATCCCAAGCCAACCCCTACTTCATATTACTGTACTGCAATGTCTTGTTAAGTACTTACGGCACCCTAACAGGCTGTCGGGGTATCCTCTGCTGTCCCAAAAGTGGGATGCCACTTCTTGACAATGGTAACCCCAGGTTCTTATGGACCTAGCTAACTTAATGCCTTACAGGAGCCCAAAAATTCCCCATGAACATCTGAAGTCATGGCCAGAGGCATTACCTGAATCCCCCAAAACACCTCAAGTTTTACTGGGGACTATGTGCTATTATATATAATTTTTGACTATTAAAAAGTCAATTGTAAATAGAGGAGAAAAGGGCAATCAGACTCAGCTTACTCAATTTATTAAGCACAAAAGACTACTACTCATTAGCACAACAAAGTTATCATATTCTCATGTCTTGGTTTCAAAACAAGAGCCAAGCCACTTGAGAAAGAGGCAAGTTCACAGGATAGCAGGATTATCTGCCAAAATGTATACCCTATTTATTGACTGCAAAAATTCTACACTGCATCCTAATTTCCACCACCTTATTTCATAGGCAGAATGGGAAGAACAACATAATAGCACTCATGACAACAAACAGTAGGAGAAAAATTTTCAGTTTTCCTTAAAGTAACAAATACATATATAAATAAGGAAAACATCTATCAAGAACGTTTATTGAACAGGAAAGCTTTTTTTTCAGTGATACAGGAAATATACAAAGCAGTCAACTAGGCTACAGGTTCATGGAAAGTTCAGCTGACAAAAATGGCAGAGTAGCAGAACTTTGTTTCAGAGTTTGGAGCAGCAATAGTAAACTTTAATAACAATAAAGTGTTTAATACAAATACTGCCTTCACAAGATCTACAGTTACAGGCCTGTGCTATTGATCGTGTGGTATTATATCAACGCATTATAGCTGAAGGGGACAGGAATACCTTATCCCAGGGAACTGCCAGCACACTACCATGTTAATTTAGCCTCCTCCTAGCTGCTCTGCTTTCAGTATGTGCTGTCCAAAATACAGAGAATGCATATATACTCCATCTATCTCCTCTCTAAGCTGTCATGCCATCACTAAGTGAGTTTGCTGTGTCAGCAGCAGGGCAGCTATACACCCTTTGATGGTAACCATTGGACTATGTCTCTCCTGTTCTGTTTTCACCTTTTTTTTTTTGCCAAGTCCACTTTTAGCAAAAATAGTGGCTCTGCATGGATTAACTAGGAGTTTGAACGAAAAGAACTTCTGTCGTAGCAACTGATGCAGAACAGTAAAAGTACTGAGATCATTTCTGTGCCTCACAGCTTCACTAATTCCCTCTGTTTTGAGCTGATGTAAAATTTTATGAGACCTGACTGTTCCACAATAATATTTTCCCTCTTTCTTCTAAATCTGTTCTAAAGGACTTCAAATAATTTCACAACCACACCCTGCTTCCCTGAGTTACCACTGCCTTCTGAGCACTTTATGTCAATGCAAAAGTGCTGCAAACTTGGAAAGATACGGTTTTGAAGGGTGGACTATTCAGCAAATAAGCAATTGGTTAATTAATAAGCAAATAAGGAATTGGTTGGATGGTTGCAGCCAGAGAGTTGTGGTTAACGACTTTAGGTCCAGGTGGAGGTGATGAGTGGTGTCCCCCAGGGGTCCATCTTGGAAGCAGTACTTTTCAACATCTTTATCAGTGACATTGATGATGGGATTGAGTGTGCTCTCAGCAAGTTTGCTGATAACGCCAAGCTGAGTGGTACAGTTGACACAATAAAAGGAAGGGATGCCATCCAGAGGGACTTGGACAGGCTTGAAAAGTGGGCTCATGTAAACCTGATCAGGTTCAACAAGGTGCTGCACTTCGGTCAGGGCAATCCCAGATATACAGACCAGGAGAAGAACTCAGTGAGAGCAGCCCTGTCAAGAAGGACTTGGGGGTTCTGGTGCATAAAAAGCTGGACATGAGCCAGCAGTGTGCACTTGCAGCTCGGAAGGCCAACTGCATCTTGGACTGCATCAAAAGAGAGGTGGCCAGCAGGGAGAGGGAGGTTGTTGTCCCTCTCTGCTCTGCCCTCATGAGGTCCCGTTTCTACTGTGTCCAGGACTGGAGCCACCAGCACAAGAAAGAAATGAAGTTGTTGGAGTGGGTCCAAAGGGAGGCCAAAAGATGATCAGAGGGCTGAAGCACTTTTCTTATGAAGAAAGGCTGAGGGAGCTTGGCTTCTCACTGAAGTCTTCCAGTGATTAAAGGGAGCTTATACTGGGGAGGGGAACTGACTTTTTACATGATCTGATAGAGATAGGAAAAGGGGGAATGGTTTTAAAATGAAGGAGAGAAGATTTAGATTAGATGTTAGGGGGGAAATTCTTCACTCAGAGGGTGGTAAGGCACTGGCACAGCTGCCCAGAGAAGCTGTGGATGCCCGATCCCTGGAGGCGTTCAAGGCCAGGTGGGATGGGGCCCTGGGCAACCCTGCCCATGGCACAGGGTTGGAACTTGATGAACTTTAAGGTCCCTTCCAATCCAAGTCATTCTATGATCCTATGATTCTCTGCAGCATTCCCACATCTGCAGCTCCAAGATCAAAGACATTATTCTCTCCAGGCCCTGCCTGGCACTTCAGCCGCCTCTCCCACCATTGTGTGAGCCACCCCTGGCATGCACAGGCAAATTCCTCGGACATGTCATCTCTTGAGTCCTCTTTTATACAGCTGAGGATGGAAACAGGTGTTAAATCAGTGTTAGCACCCACTATGCTACAGATGCTAATGGAGAAAAATTAGAAAATAAGACACTATCTGCTTTTTCGAGACTGTAGTGTCTATGTTAAGACGTGTAGCTTCTCCATGTTCCGTTAACTTCTTTACCATGAACTCCTTGTGCTCTATCCCCAGTTTTGGATACCTCCAGAGTTATGGTGAACCTTTCTTGTCATAGTGACAAGGAATAGGATGTTTACTAGACGCATAAGGTAACAACAACAATAAAAACATACAGTTTTGAGCATGATTGAGGGGGATGTTACTCCCTCAACCAAAAGAGTATGGTCTTCCTACCGTTATTCTCAAACCTAAGGAAACAGAGGACATTTCTGAGCATCCTGTACAGATGTAATTATAACCCTGAAAGTGTTTGCTTCTCTGCATTGCGTAGCTTAAAATAAAAGTAATAATGATGAAATCTTTAGCATAAAGATGATAGAGTTTCGAACTTTGCCTTGCTATTTCTTATTTTTTCTCTTGTTCACAACATTTAGTTCTACTTACAATTTAAAAAAAAAAATAACATCTTTACAATTATGGCTCAACATTCTAAGCAGTTCATTAAAACACCAGACTTTAAGTGCAATAAAATCCCTGACAGAGTAAACAAGCGTCACTATATGAACCATAATATGTGCACTGCTGATCTCACATATAAAGACAAATGTAAGCCAAAAACAAAGGCACAAGTATATTTTTCAGGCATCATCAATTGTAATACAGCAGCACAATGCATCCCCAGCTGTACACTCTGAGCAATGCTGTTGCTTCATGGAAGCCTCCTGTCTAGTTGCTCAGCACCTCCTCCAGCCTCTCCTTTCTGGACACACAGTCTTGCTCTTAGGCTTACAAACTCTGCAAAGTAAATGAGCCACTACAATGAGATGCATCTACTTCTTGCCATCCATCAGCTTTAATATCAAATTTCTCACTCTGTTCTTCTGTTCTCCTGTCCTTGAGGTAGCTGTGGGTATGGCAAAATCTCTGTTACCACTCAAACGCATTCTAAGAGGCATTTACACAGACAATAATTTAGGCCTCTCAAAAAAGCTGAAGGAACAGCTGTGCCATTGGTAGCATGACAAATCTCCAGGTAAGGATGATCAAGTGCCTTGGGCACAATGAGGGAAGCCCAGCAGTAGCTGCTATTCCACCACTGTGGCCATGAGGGTCAGCAACAGCATCCTGTCCCAAGAGAGCAGTATCTTGGCTTAGCTCTGAAGTCATGGCTGCCCACAATAATCCCAGAAGAACAGTCCCAGGGAAATGTCTGCTTAATTTCAGGCTCCACTGGAGATGTCCTGAGCCACGAAGTCACAACGTGACAGTAGCTGTGCTAACACACACCTGTTGTCACCGTGAGAACTGCAGCACTCAGCTGAGTCTCCTCCATGATGCCATTTGGGGAATAGTGTTCACTGTCTCACAAGAAGTAGGTGTAGATGGCAGAATGAATCTAGGGGATGAAGTAGATGGTGGAAGGAAACTGGAGGAATGATGGGAGATATATAGCCCCCTCCCTAAATCGTATTGTCTCCCTATCGGCCATCATACAGCAGCAGAACAGTGCACAAGGGGGTGCCTGACCAGGTTCCCTTGGCACCTATGTTGAAACACGGTGGTGTGGTGTGGCAGCAGCTTAGTCAGGGGTTGCTAAGACTTGTGTTGCACTGCTCGTGCAACAGGAGCTGCACGAGTGAATGCAGGATGTGCAGAAACCACCAATGCCAGATGTGAACATGCCTCAAGCTGCATTGGTTGAGTCTTTCGCCTGCAGCCTTCGGGTAGGTGTGGAAGGATGACTCCACTCCCTCCCTCCCCAACAGCTCTGGCCTGGCACAGGGAAGTACAAGATCTTTTGTTCAGAGCTGGAGGACCTGAACTTCAAAGGAGTTAGTAATCTGAATGCACACCTGAATTCAAGTTTCCGGGCTGTAGGCTGAATCAACAAATACTGGATTGAACCAGAACCTACCCTAAATAGTCCCAGAGGTTGGGGTTCAAATTCTGAGCAGCTCCAATATTACTGCTAAGGTAATCTTGTAGGTTAAGGTGATAAGGATTCAGTTGGCCTGACTTTCTGACTGATGTTCCTGAGGCCTGGCCTTTTGCCCTGCTCTGATCCTGTCTTATAAAGACTATTTTTCACTCCCTGCTTTCTCCTTCCTTCCTCATTTTAACTCACCACTAACATGTTTTATAAATTTTAAATCTTTATATATGAAAAAAAATCAAAAAAAAAAATTTCTAGGTTGACAGTCTCTCATTGTATCTGTCATCTCCTATTACACTCTGTGACATGACAGACCCTCATATTAAAATGATTTGTTATGACACAACACATGACACCAGTTACCCAACATTGTACCTCATTAGAGGAAACTGTAAAGGCATAAACCAGGGGTGAACCCCTTCTATTAATCTCTTGTTACTTTTACTGCTGTCATTCATGGCCAGTCTTCTAATTATTTTTGAGCTTAGATTAAAAAAAAAAAAAAAAGGAAATGCAAAAATATGAAATGTTAAAACCCATCACACTCTTTTCTCTGTGAGCACAGAAAGCAAATCTTTTGAGATAGGCCTAGCTGATCCATTTCTTTTGTCTGGAAAGAAAATAAGAATTTGTATATCCCTGCCAGCATGCCCTGGATTTAATTACTTCATGATCACAGAATGTGTTGATTAGAATTACTGTTGGCCAGGTAGGAAAGAATTGTCATGAAAGATGCTGGCTTTCACTTTTAGCCACAGTTTGACAAAAATTGACAATTTAGTAATTCACAGTAATATGTCTTCTGTCAAAATCTGCTGGAGAGAAAAAATGTAAATGTTGATGTAGGGAAAAAATTATTGTTCCTGTTGCTTTTAGTTTCTCCTTTATGCTTTATAAATGGCATCACTAATTCTTCATAATATTTACCTACCAAATATCAGCTCCTATGCAGTGAAATAAGCCTGCATCATTGTTATGCGTAACTGTGTACAGAAAAAAACTTAGACCAGTTTATCTTCTATTATACTTTCTGCAGAGTTCCAAGAAAGAGAAGAAGGTGTAAAGGAGTTGTTTGTTTTTCACAGGAGATAAGCTTCAGTCTTATTTTCCATTATCCAGTTGACGTTGTCTCCTTGTGTCCACCATGGGCACTCTCCAGGTTGTGTTAACATCTCAGACGTAGCTAACAAACATGGTGTGTGGTGACTACGGGCCATGAAACACCAAGGTTGCCTTTTCATGTTTAATAACAGACCAAAGAGTGCATGCGTATAGCTCAAGTGACTGAAGATACTTCAGGGAGATGTCATTTGGATTCTTTAACTACATTTGGCATCATGAAGACATTCTGTGTGTGAAGAAGGATAAAACATCCCCCCGGAGTTCACTGAATTGAACTAGATAAGATTGATGGTCATCACTCACCTAAGGAAGGCAGGTCGTTTCCATCCCAAAAACACATATCTGGGTCAGTTGGCACCTTTAATGTCCATTTCTTTGGACAACCTAAAGATTGAGAAATCATGGGAAAAGTTACACTAACGCTGGCTCATTCAGGTTGGAAGAATCTTCTACTGGCTATGCAGATATGGGATGATGCTGTTTTGCTATCATATCTGAGGATTCATAAATGTCCTTGCTGTTTTACATTGACATTCCCTAACATTTCACAAGATTTACATTCACTCTGAATGAAGGTGAGACTATTTTTAGGATTGGATTTACAGTTGGACCTCATGACTTTGTTACTGAGCTTTCTATTTCTAGACAAATATATCCTACAAAGCAGAAAGCTAATTTGCTGTTCGTTAGCAAATGCCAGATGTTATACTGAAGCTCAGCAGAAAAAAATCTGTGGCTCTCACCTTGACTAACTGATACAGCCATTTTTGGGATGTGTTAACATGGAAAAGATTAGTGATTGCCTCAAAATCCTCAATCAAAATGAAAAACAAAGCCCTGTAGAAAAGCTATAAGCCTTCCAACCTTCCTTTTCAATCTGCTGAGCTTTTACTCTTATTGGCTATGTTTTCCACACAGCTTCCGACAACTTTGACAGTCCATTAAGAGGAATGAACTCTCTCCAACTGTGGTGTTGTTTTTTTTCCATCTTTAAGTGCCTCAAATAAGTTGTAAATTAGCTATAAAAACCTTATTCACTGCAGAACACATATTATCCATTTTAAATAGTTTTCTTTTTATATTGCAGGTGTTGAACTACCTAACATAACAGGTCACTTCCCTAGTGAAGTGCCAGTAAATTCTAGGTTTAAGGAGACCTCATTCTGCAAAAAGGCATGCACAGACAGCCACCGACTTCTAAATAATCCATCTGCAAGATTGTTTTCCAGCACCACAACCTTCTTTTACACAAGGGATCCATTTTGACCAAGGGAATTATGCGGGATAGATACTCTATCCAAAAGAACCATAATCCCTTGTGATACATAACTTAGTGTGCTTTTAGATCTGTGGCTTTGGACTGTATCTGAAAAAGTAACTGTTTTTGCCTCTCTCAGTATCTAAGGGTACTGCATACTTTCTTAAAATGTGTTCTATTGCCACTTAACCTTACTAAGGACTTAACTCAGTGTCTAGAAAAAAAAAATCACTAAGAGCATTTGCACTTAGAATTGCAATCCATTATTCTCTGGTACTCTGCTGCCCATTAGATCTCCAATATCTGGACAGGTGTCTGGGCTCCCCACAAAAGGAACAGTTACTGGCAAGCAGGACAAGTTCAGCCAGCTGAGTAGCTGGCTTCATACTAGAAGCTTCATACTAGACACTGTGAGAAACATAACTTCTGTTAGAAACTAAGACAGTAGCAAGAACCAGAGAGATAAAAATAGAGCTTAAATATCAGAGATGAGCCTGGCTAATTCTAGGTTAGAAAATGACATTTAGTTTCATCAGGATTAATGACCAGTATTAATGAAAGGAGGCTAGGTGGGAAACAGTTGTATGGAGAAAATAGCAGTGATGCCACTGGACATAGCATCAGATGGCAGGTTAGCACCTGAGCACCTGGACACCTAGACATCAGGGGACAGCTTCAGCAGAGTCATTAAAAAATGAACAAAAAAAGCAAATCTTTCTCAATTGATCGCCATCACTTTGGAGGGTTCTGTAAGTCAAAGAAGGATGAAAACATTCAGTTAGAGTCCTGCAATTTTTTATAAACTGAAACACCCAGATGCATAGGTGTCTTAAAGTACTAATCCCACACAGACACCTAGCTCCAAGAGAGAGCTCATATTTCACAAGCACTGCCAGGAAGAGGAACCAACTCCTAGCAAGCACAGCCTTCTCTGCATTTTGCTTCCACCTAGTTCAGGCTGGTTTAGAGTGGTAAATACACTGCTAGACTTCTTTCTGCTGATTTGTACCCTGAACTACCAGTCTCCCTCGACACAACATTTAGGTTTTCTAGCTCCAGCACTAGGATGATAACTCCCTTTGCTGGAAGGCCACTCAAGGATTATGTGCAGCGGTGCCTGAAGCACAACGGTTCTGATCAGACAAGTGTAGTAACAAAAGCCTAATCCATGGCATCCTGAAGTCACTAGAAATGTTCCCACTAATACAAGTGGATTGAATTAGGACTTGCAAATATTTGAGGTCAGCTGTTGCTGTTGAGGTATTGTTCCTTTGATAATGATACTGGTGCATATCTGGTTGAAAACAAAAACTAAACAAATTACCTCTGTAAGGTAAGCCCTCATGTTTCAAATTGGTTGACACCGTATGTTCTTCCCTGTAGGTTAATGTACAAGTAGAATATGGTGCATAACAGGTCAGACTAATTCCTGTATATGTTAGTTGTATGTATTTCTCTGAAAATTAAAATTAGGTAGCTTTATTCTATCACTTTATGAATTACTTCTCAGGGATGGATTTGTAAGAAAGATAGCATAGAGGAAGGGAGAAGAAAAAGACTGTGGGTGTTGCTCAGTGCAGCACCTGCTTGATCCTGCAACGACGGCTTGCACAGCTCCCACCCAGCTCACAGTAGATCTGAGAACACCGGTGCAAGGGGACGCGCTGTGGGGAAGCAGGGATGTGGTGGCAGAGTGTGGTCATCCAATGGGGCTGGAGAACCTGAAGGTTAGCTGAGTTCCCACATAAAAAGCTATTTAATATTGTTATCTCCGTCCCAGTGCTGGCCATCAACCTGCACCATCCTCATCCCTATCATTGCAAAGCTTGTGTCTCCACGTAGCTGGTGGTGGGAGACGAGAGGCAGCTGGGCATGCACAAGAGGAGTGTCTATGATCTGCCTCCTGTGAGCTGAAAAACTAATTTTACTTTAAAACCTGTGAAGGAAATATGATATTTTTGTTCTCAGGAAGGGCCTGGCTGTGACACAGGTGCAATACAGCTCCAGCACAGGCAAAACTCAAGAAATCAAAATTGGTTCCAAAGGAGGGAGCACAGTGCTGAAACCCCAGAGGCAGAGGGAATGTACTCCACACCCTATGTTAGCTTTAATTCCAAATTGGCAAAATTAGTGTAACTTTTCTTCTGCAAAAGGCTGGTGCAAGGCCTTCAGCATTGTTTGAGCCCTTACCTGGGCATCCACACCATACAGATAAACCCGCATGGGGTCAGCTGGGTTAGCAGGGAAATGAAAATTCCTTGCGTAATGAGGTGGTGTCTCTGCCAGCTCTGTTTAGCTATGAGGGTACCAAGGATGCTGAAAACTGCCTCAAGGGAGAAAATGAAACTGAGTTTCAAAGGCATGTGACAACATCTGTATAATCCCAACAGATTACCCACTGTTCCCACATACCATAGCAATTTAAGTTCCTGTAATTCCCTGTATGTTAGCCAGATACCATTCTGTGGGCAAGGGAAGGCTGAGGAAGAATTAGGGTGTGGTGTGAAAGACAAGCACAAGCACAGGACGGAGGTATCAGATCGTAAGCGGGGATGCACAGCACAAAGCTGCTTTGAGTGAGGGGCCTGATAGCATCTCCCAGAGACATTTGCTCGGAGCTACCCCTCCCTGTGTGTACAGGCATGCTACAAGGAGTACCACCATATGCTCACGCCTGGATTCAGCTGCACGGTGACCTGAGGGTGAGAGGAAGGGAAGGTGCACAGCTGGCTGCTGTTACCACCTCTCCTGGGCAGACAGGACAGGCCTGTTAGCCTCATCCTCAGCAAACCTACACTGGCAGTGGCTGATTAGTGCAACGAGACTTCACTACCTCCAAGCAAAACACAATCCACGTTGCTAGAAGTGTACCACCACCGATCTTACTAGAAAATGCTTGTCTTGGTTTCCCCTGGCAGGACAGCAGACGGGGAACGGAGTGCAGCCCAGCTGCACCCCCTGAGATGCACCCCAGCCAGGCCTCCAGCGACCGGTTGCAGAGGCCTGCAGCTAAGCAGGAATAAGTTGAAACCTGAAATGCCCTTTTGTCTCCATGTTCTGACTTCAGCTCTGATGTGGAACAAAGAAGCCTTTGCAATAGGATGCTTCCTACCTAAAATGGACCAAAATCCAGATAAGAGGTATCTACTGATCTTGCCCCAGGCAACACCCACAATGCCTTCTTGAAACTCCCTTGAACGTACAGTTTAATCATTTCCTCTTGTGAGCAACACAGAGGAGACTCAATGAAATTCATTTCCTTTCTGTTCATAGTCTTTTTCTATACCTGGTCCCTAGTCCTATTGTAACTAGGGCTCAAATACTACTGAAGAATGTACATTGATATAAAAATATATGCCACCCTTGTCTTCCACAGGATATCTTGGGAACATATTTTTAAAGCTAGATTTTATAAAAGCTTATGTTCACTTTACTAACTTTGGATCAGGAAAAGCCAACAAAATCTTTAATAACAACAGAGAGGCAGTTGGACATAAGGCAGGAAAGGAAGAAAAAAGGAACGACTAAGCCTATTGTCATGCTATAGTACACCCAATGTAATCTGCTCCCTCCAACATCTATAGGGTTTAAGCACACAGCACAGCAGGCCCTCTCTAATGCTTTTGTATACATTAAGGCAGAGTTTCCATTGGTTTCAATAGCTGAGCTTTATTAAGAGAAAGCCCAAAGTTTTGGAAAGTATAAACAGAAACAATAGAATTGTTGCAATACTGGTGAATACTCGAATCATGTCCAGAAGCATTTGAACTGAAGGATTTAAAAAAAAAAAAAAGAAAGAAAAACAATAGACCACTACAATGGCAAAATCCATCAGCTGAGGAAAGCAGGGCAGACACGGTCAAGGCATTGTGCTTAAAGGATATCCACAAGATACACATATACAGTAACAGAGAGTGACATTCTTCATGTTGTATCAGTTTAAAAATCCAGATAGATCTAGATATAGATGTCAGCTACCAGGACAACCAGGCTTCATCGCCCATGGACATCAGCACAGCCAGCACCTGTCTGCTCAGCAGGTTGCGTGCCTCCCAGTGAAGGGCTAGAGACGATCCGCTCCCCCGAGCCCCCGCTGCCCTAGGTGCACCTCCCACCAGGCTGTGCCAGCACATGGCGGGCAGTCAGGGGAGGCAAGCGATAATTGCTTGGTGCAGATTGCAGATGGTCACTTCGTTAGTGCCCGTGCAGAGCCACCCGGCGCGAGGCATGGGGTCGTCTTTGTCCCTTTGCAGGGACATCTGATCATTTCGTGCCTCTCCCGGGGCTTGATCCAGTGAGGTGCTGAGCAAGGTCTCTTGCATTAAAGGAGCAGGAAAGGCGAAATTAACAGCCCTTTGGGAGAGCAGCTCGAAAAGGAAATTAGAGGATAGGATTTCTGCATCGTAAAATATTAGGTACAGAGTGTATTAAATTGCTCCTAAATGGTGACAAAGGAGATCTGTTTCACTGTCTGTTTTATTAATTATTTTAACTAAAGGATGTGTTCCTCTTGTGGGGTATTGACTGTTCATTCTGAAAGGAGAAATACTGCTGACGCGTTATAATCAGGATATTATGCTAATTTTAAAAGAAATAATAATCAAGTTATTTATGTTGTGCTTCCAAAATTTATTTACTTGTTAAAACCAGGCCTTTTATTGAGAGTGGTTTCATGCATTCTTTCACCAGTCAAGTCAACATTACTGTCTTTTTAAAACAGCTGTAAATCTCTTTGATTGGGACTTGAGGCTGGAATCATTCGTGCTGTGCTAAACTAAACTGTCTTATCTCCTTGAGTGCTATGCAGCCTCTAGCATGTCCAGAGCTGCATCTGCCCATGGCCTAAGGAGGCCAATATTTGAAGCTATTAATAAAGACATCTGGGGAGGAGACAGAGACACGCCTTTAACCCTCAGTGCTATGTGTGAGAAGAGATGACAGAGTAGGAGAGGCATACATTTCCTTTTTCTCTTTCAAGGATAGGGGTTATTTCTTTTAAACAGGGACAATCAGTGCCCTGTGAATAACCCATTATTTTCAAAAGAATGCAGGCTGCTGAACAGCTGCACCACAGGACCGAAGGCTAACCCGGAGAAAGCTTTCAGAATGAATATAGGAGGAAAAAATAAAATTACCACAAAGCTGGCCCATGTCAGCACCACTTCAGGGAGACTCACACCTACTTACAACAGGGAGACACTTGGCCCTTTCCATAGGGCTGTCAAGCAAGGAGGCCATAAAGCACCTTTAGATGGGGCTGGGACTTGCCTTGCATGGGGGAGTCCTGTCTTCCCACTCAGAAAGAAACTGATCTTACAGTGTCCAGGTGGCTTAGAAAGAGTTTCGTACTAGTCCCATCGTATCTTGTTATTAGCCAGGATCTCAGGTCCTATGTAATGTGGAATATATGATTCCCCTGGAAACATCAAACTACAAAGACAAGTCAAACGTCCAGACTGCATGATGAGGAGCGACTCCTTGGTGAAACGCCAGACTTCTGAGGCAAGCAGTATTAAAAATCTCCAGGCTGCCAGGGACAGGTGGTGAGAAATTCCTCACCTGTCCAAAAGGTGGACATCTAAGTCTCTATGGCCACCCTCAAGACCCAGGGACAGCCAGGGCAGATTTATCACATTCATTGCAGGCACCCACGCTGAAGGTGGCTGAGTTCCTTTCAGTGTGAAAAGTGGATGGGACACTGGAGACACAGCCCTGCTCTGACTGCAGCTTGCACAGAGACAATCTTCATCCAGAGCACCATCTGGGGCTGCGTCACTGCACAGCTCCTGACATCACTCTCAAATGTATCCCGTAAAATCAGGGGGAGGTGGGGAAGGGAAACTGGGAGATTGTTCTAGAAATCATTCTTACTCCTGGTTTTCATCTCAATCAGATCTGCTGGGGATACTGCCTTTCTGGTGTAAAAGGTGTTGGTGACATATCCTGAACAAGTTGTACACTCCTGTCCCCATTCTTTCTGCTTCTGCATCTCTGCTTTTAGGAGCTGAGTATTTCTCACAACTTACCAGGTCGATCCACGTGTTACACAGATTATGTCTGGAACTGTCTGTTGCACTTCCTTCCAGGCTGGACCACTCATATTTAACACCAGGCAGTCAGGAAGGGCCATGCTCATGGCTAAGGGAGAGGCAAGTTATCACACTGCAAGGCAGGGCATGCCTTTATGTCTGTCATTGCTTATTACAGGAGAAGAGGGAAATGTCCCTCTTTCATTGAAACCGAGATTTGGCTTCAGCTTTCCTTCCTGATGCAGCCTCCTCTGCAGCAGACAGAACTCAGTGATCTCAATTCTCTCCTCTGCCACATCTATCTTTTTGATCTCCACAGTATCCACCAAAGTAAAGAGAAAATTCAAGTATAAGCCCTTACAGAAGCCTTCAGGGAGTACAGCACTGGTGAGATGCAAGTGCCATCCTCGCCCCTGAGATGTTCAGCACCTATTTCAAAAGAAAGGTCCAAGAATGGTCTGTGAGTACATTCAGAGCCAAATCTGGCAGTTTTTTCCATGACTGAGTCTTTCTTTAGATGAACTCTACTGTGCACCTGGAATTTGATGTCTTTTTAATAAAAGGTAACTTTCTCTGAGATCTTGGGTTGTACCTATGTGATGCCAACGACCCAAGGTCCCTGGGTCATCATATCCTTCTCAGCTAAGTGATAAGGATAAAACGCATGATAAACTGAAGTCACACTAAACTTGCAGTATCTACTTCAACATGTTATTATCATTACTGTGCAAAAAGCTAAAACTAGTGGGTTTCCTTCTTAAATGCCAAATATGGAAAGTTCCAGTGAAATCACTGATCTCTGAACAGCACATACCTGGGCTGATCCCACAGCCCATGAAGCTCTGCCCCCACACAAACTCTCGGAAGGGTAGAAGGGCTGCACAGAGTTCATTTTCCTGGCCTTCAGGATTTTCTTGTGCTTATTCTCCAAGCACAGTCATCTTTGTTCAAATTCTTTGTCATCACAGAAATCTCACTACAAAAAAAATGAAAACATTTTTATCACTGCATTGATACTGCAGTTATCATAGGTCTAAAAATCCACTCAAAACAAATGTGTGATCATTTTCTCGCAGTTTAAATTGTTTTTTTTTTAATACAGAACTCTCAATTTTTGTTCAAAACCCGAAGTTGGTACTTAGACTGAAAAATTATGAAGAGATTTGTAGGGAATAAGAGTTCTCCCACAATATGCCATTTTCTGACTACCACTTTTTCTCATTTCTGAAATTTCCATCAGTGCAGTGACTGAGCAGCCTGAAGTCCAGATCACATTTGGTTTCATTTCAAAAGTGCTAAAGAGATTAAACAGCTTGCAGATTGGATGATATTGCATGATATGCCTTATATATAATCATACAGAGACTGGAGTTCAGCTTCCCATTAATTGTGCATTGATTCACTTTAAACAGACTCTGGATACAGGCTGAGATGTATTAATAATATTTTATTGTATTTTAACTCACTTCTGCTCTTATTAACTTGTTAATTTGTTTTAATGAATTATTTAGTTTTTCTCATAAGATTTATTAATGTGTCAGACCTTACTTCCACCTGTAGTTTTATATTATATCTGAGACTGAGAAGAAATACCAAGGAAAAGAAGCAGAAAGAAGTGTAGTAGAGTATCTTTGTTCTGGTTGTACCATGCTTTGTAATTTATTGTTACTATTTTGTTGCCTCATTCTGCACAAGTAAATTAACCAATGAGTGCCTAAGGACATGTAGCACATGTTCAGGGTTTGTGGCATAGGAGTGGATAAAGATGGCAATATCGGCTAACAGAACATCGCATCCCATGAGGGGGTTTCATTTCTTTTGTTTGTGCAGTTCCAATAAGCAATGCTAACCCTTGAAATGAAGAGAGCGTTTTATGCCTGTGAGGTTTAGGCTGGCATGCTACAGGCTGTCCAGTCAGAACCATTTTCTTCCTGATCAGCTTGCAGTTGGGTGCAAATCCATGCCGTTTTGCAATTCCCCTCCTTCATTTGACCTTCAATATCATCTGAAATGTTATCTGTTCAGCGTCAAAAATCATAGCAGACTTGGGCAGAATTGGCACAAGAAACATGGACTAGAAACCGCAGTTCGAAAGAGGGTAAGGAGAATGGTGAAGCAGTGATTATTTCCCTGCAATTGAAATAGAACCTCTCCTTGAACAGAAAGCTTTCAGTGTCCTCTGTTTGTCAGAATTGCGGAGATCTGGGCAAACATGAAAATTTCAGTGGCATTACCTCTATTATGAAGAATCTGCTGCTGCTGTTACACCGGGATCAAAATATTTGAAAGTTTTTAAGTGCTTGGACTTTAATCATCTGATATCCTATACCCCAGTAACTGCCTTTTTCCAGTCAATGTCTGTGTGCATCTACCAGGAGCAACACAGACCGGAAATCATGGATACACTGTCTTTCCAAGCACACAATTACCTTATGCTTCCAAGTTGTGACAACTCATTTAGGATGAAAGATTTGCCACATTTTTGGCTATATAAATGTATATATAAATAAGTTCAAGCAATTTCCTCCCCACCTTATCTTGATTTAAAGGTATCAAGAAAAAAAACACCACCAATTCCCTGGCTACTTTACTTCACATTTAATCACCTTCTGTATTAAGAACTTGCACTTGCAACTGTATCTCCCTATATGAATTTGTGTGACTTCAGCTTCCAGCCACCAGCACTACTTCAGAAGCCCCATACTAGCTAACATTTTTTCCCTTTTAAGGTCCTCGTACTCCCACACCACACCTCAGCTATTTCAGTGACCATTTCAGAGTGCTGTTTGCAGTGGTCCCCACCTCCTGTTCACTGTGTGAGCACCAGAAATGCAGGCAGCACATCAGTATCACTCTCATTGAAGGCTTCCACTGTGAGACTTCCCTGCTCCTACCCATACAGACCTACAGAAGGAGCTCACCTCCTCATCTTTTTCTGAGCCCTCCCTATGTGTGCAATCCCTCACCCTATTGACCACCCCATGTCCCTCATGTACAGCTTGTATTCTTAGCACTGAAATGCATTTTGGGCCCATCCTGCCAAACAATTTTGATCACTATGTAGTCGTCCCTAATTGTAAATTGCGCTGTTTATCACTTAGAGTTGTCTGCAAATTTTGCTGTGCACCTTCTCCATGAGCCCTCAGGCTGTGACTGGGGGACCCTTCTTTAGCAAATCCAACACATCTCCGGCATGTCCAGAAGCTGCTCTTCCTGCTATGTGCCTGTTCCTGCCATCTAGGTGGAAAGAATCACCCCTACATTCTCCCATAAAACTTCTGTTTGCCCTCTCAGACAGTCAGAGCTGTGTCACTGGGAGAGAAGAACTGAGCTGGTGGAGGCCCAAATCTTGGGCCTGACCACAGGTCAAGCCCTGGCTCTTCACAGGGCACGTCCTTGTTATCTTCAGGTAGCTCCAGGCTGACAGGAAGCTGCACAGCTGGAGGCAGCACAGCCGGGTAATGCTGCTCTGTGGCTCTTGGTTAATCATGGAGAATGGGCAAAGCAAGCCCACATTTGCCTGCTGCAGGCTGTGCAGACATATCCTGGGGGCACAAACCACAGAGCTGTTTCATGTGGCCTCCCCTTCCCCCAGCACACGCAGAAGAGCCAGCCAGAAACCCAGCACTCCAGCAGATGGATTTAAAAAAAAAAAAAAAAAGAAAAAAAAAAAAAAAAAAAAAAAAGAAAAAAAAAAGAGCCTGGAAGCTCTTTAACTGTAACAAAGGTCTGCATGGGAGTGCTTTTCAGTGGGGAGTGAGGCGGGCAGGGGTAGCCAAGAGGAATATCCTGGCTGACAAGTGATGGTGGGAGGTAGCTCAGCATCTCAAGATGGGTAGGAGATGATGGCTCAGCATCCCAAGATGGGTGGAAGATGGCTCAGCATCCTGGGGATCCCGTCTGCAGCACCTGCACCTCCCAGCCCTGGACAGCAGCCAACCACGTGGCCAAAGGAGCTGGCAAGGCAGCTGCCTCCTTCCTCCAGCCTCTGCCCTTAATAAAGCCAGCCAGGAATTCTTCATGACATAGTTTTAAGCAGACAGAAAGCAAAAAAAAAAAAAAAAAAAGCAATTGGATGGCATTTGCCTACCTTTGGCCAAATTTCAGGCAGAAGTTTAGTCATTCAAAGAAATATAGATAGCAATCTTGACTTTTTTGTTTGGTGTTTGCATTGCAGAAGTATCAGGAAGCAAAGGTGCCTTGGAACTAATTTCTATTGTGTTCTCCAGACAGCTTGCTCTGTAGCATAAATCCTATTAATAGATGACCTCGGATGTTGCCTTTTGAGTGGTGGAGTTTTTGAAGAGCATGAGCAATGTTTTTCTGTGACTCTGTAATTTCCCTCCTGTATAAACAGTCCTCTTTCCTCTCTACCCCCACGTGTGACTGCTTCATCAGCACTTCCCTGGCATGCTGAACTAGAAATCCTCTGTTTTCCACAGCTGCATTTATGCCAGTAAAACTCTTTGTACCACTGGTAGATAAAAAAACTCCCAACCTTCTCCCAATTCTCCTTGTGTGCACACGACAGGCTGCCAGGCAAAAAGCTGGCTTGTCCAGCTACAGTGAGCCCTCCTTCATTAGCCTTTTAATTGATGAGAAGAAAGGCTCTGGAAAAAGTGCCAGAGCTGCCATCCTGGCACAGTCTGCTGAGCCCAGCTTCCTGAAGGGAGGCAGGTAGCTGAGGCTGGAAATAGTGTGTGGTGTTATTATCATCATCTGCTGAGCACTCAAAAGTGGGCTTGTATCTGCTGAGAAAAAGTCCCTTGCAGTCTCATTAACAATGGCCAATGCAGTGGAAACTCCTGTGTATGTCTTTCTTGGAAAATCCTAATCAAGAGATAAAATTACCTCAAAGCTTGTTTTGTCTCCCTCTTCCTCTCTCCCTCCCATATGCTATTGTTTTCAAGTTCATGAGTCTCAGACTTGCTTACTGTAAGGGATCCTCAGCTGAAGAAGCTGCAAAAGAGGAGAGCTGACAACAGGAAGATCAGCACTTCAGCTCTTACAAGGGACTTTAGTATAAGGATGTACAAAACTCTGTGCTGAAGCCATCTTTTATTTTCTTTTGCTCATCTGCCTGAAGTGGGCTCTTACCAAAATCCCTTTTACACAATTTGCCCAAAATATGACAAAAGCAGGGAAGATGTGCCACAGCAGAAAGGAAAAATTACAGCTGAACTTTCCCAAGTAGACCTCCACTCAGATGAAAGGTACTGTGACTTCAGGTTTTAAGACCTGTTCTGAGACCCATACCCTCTGTCTACCTCGTCTCCTTCAGCACATTCACCTTGAAAAGCCACAGGGCTCAGCAGCCCTGTTGGGCTGTGGGCTGCACACAGGTTTAACACATATGTTCATGCTCTGCATCTGTTGCTATATGTAATTGTGCTTTCCTACTGCTGTTAGCACAGTGTGGGACCACTAAGCAGAGCTATAGTTCTCTCATTGTCAGGGTATTTGGATTTAATCAAGGTTACTGTAGCTTAGGGATAACACAGGCTGCCCATGGAACAGTCAGCATCCCAAACTAGATTAACTAACCAAATAAATAGATAAAGAGGAGAGAAAGAAAGCAGTGCCTTTGTTCCTTTCACTTTGCACTTCTGCATTCCAGCTGCCAAGGCCGAAGGCCAGCCCTTGCTTTTACAGGCAGCCAAAACTGCAGGCTGCGCATGTGCTTTCTTTTCCATCAGAGCTGCCGGGCTCAGTGCTGGACAGACAGGCTGGATGCCAACATGGAGAGGACAGCCTCGGGTCAATCCTCCAGCTCACCCTGCCCTGGGGGAGCAGGGGGCAGAAGCAGGCAGAGGCTGGAGGAGGGACACATGAGCCAGGAGTCCTGCAACTCTGTGGCAGCCACAGCACCCTGTGCCATAGTCCTCTAATGCCTAAAAGCCTGGCTAGATTTTTCCCATCCGTAAATATTATGCTTGCCACTGTCTAACTAATTTTCCAGTGACACTTGAAGTTTTCATAGTAGGTCATGGATTCTGCAAACAGCTGTGCCTGTCAAACACTATCATTCCCAATTGGGAGTTACCATGCCCCTACCAGAAAGCATTGTCACCTCCATTCTTCCAAGAAAAGGGCACACAAGCCCTTCCTCATCTGCTTCAAGCTAGACAGTTAGCAAAACTGCCTTCCTCAGCAGTGTAACCTCACCCAGCTGCCTTGCCCGGGAGCTTTCACTGGATCACGTCTTCTGGCAGGAATAGTGCTTCCAGCAGATATAACAGGAATGTCTCCAACCTGTGCAGTCCAATGCCAAGAGAACATGCACCTATAGCTTCACTCTGCAGCAGCAGCCACAGCTACAAGACCAAACTTGCGCGTGCATGTTTCCTGATCACATCTACCACCTGTTCTTCTGACATGTGTCCCCATCACCGCATCTCATGGACATCTCAGAAGGCTCTGTGGCTACAGCAAGAATTGAGATGCCTTGATTTGACATCCACTTCTGCTGTTTCCAACTTTATGGCTGTGGAAAAGGCATGCATTAGAAGTTCACTGATGTAGAAACCATGCAATCACTTTTTCTCATAGTCACATTGCTTTGGATTTGGATTTTGTCATTTTCCCCAACTAGTCCAAATCAAGGCTGAGCACCTGGAGTTGAACTCCCCAGTGAAACAACAGAGAGCGGTCAGTGGGCATGGCTCCCTCCTGCAAGTTGGTTTGCCTGAAAGCTACGTTTGTGTTGCCGCAGCACCGTGCCTGAGCTTTTTAGCTTCACAAAACCAGTAAATCAGGTAACACAATTCTCTGTGTTGGTGTTGAACCAATTTCTTAATATGTGGTTATGGACTGCTTCAAGCTTCACCTCTAAAGGCACAAAAGATGTCTTCAATTTCTTCCAGAACAGTGATACTGTTTGCCAGTGGCTAAATTTTGAGTGACTGATCGCTGCAAAAGCTCATGTCAAAACACAGTGCTTGACAAAAGGTAGGCATCTCATAATAGGAGCCAAAACAGTCAATACACTTTGCAATGTACTTGCAGCCTCCTTAGGCTTAGCACAGTGTGGTGTGGTAGGAAACTAGGCAAACAGATGTGTCTTCAGTTTTACCTTTTTCCAAGGTTGGAGTATTTAATCAGATGTAGGATACAGTTAACATTTGTTTAAGAATCACTGCCTGGAACCCTGTCCCAAGTGGACCACGGATCACTCCTTTAGCAACTGACCAGAAAAGGAGCAGGTCATTTATCCACCTGGAGCGGCTTTGGATGGAGAATTCAGGCATGAATGGAGGACTAAAGGGGGAACCACTTCAACGACTTAGGGCTTCCTTGAGCTGAAATTGAGTAACAAGGTCAAATCCACTTGGACAGAGGAGATCAGAGAGCTGTAGACTGCATCTTCACGGCATGTGTCCCATCTTCTGTCCCATCTTCTCTTACCTGGGCAGGCAAGGGTTTGGGCTTCTGTGCTCACTTCAGCAAGAGCCAGGCCTTGCTTTAGGGTTATGATTACACAGCACTGAAGCAATCATTACAGATAATCCTTATAAAGAAAGCTGCCTAAATAATCCCTGCACAATTGTAAGATATATAAACACGTTTTTATTTTTTTCAATATGAAATTTCCAAGCTATTTGTGCCTGCCCTCACTTACCCAGAGCTTACTGGGACACAAAGCCTGAGGAATTTTAAGCACCACTGCAAAGTGCTGTTCCTCATTAAATTCTGTCCTTCCACACCCACGTTCCCTCTCCTCACAGCATTAGGTGCGGCTGCTACCTCACGGCTCAAAGCCATCAGCCCCGAGAAGTGATGATAGCCTATTTCAGGACTGCAGCACTGCTGTGAACAAGGTGCTCAAGTATGATACATTATCCCTCCAAGGCTGAAAATATCACCTCTGCGATGCTCCTAAACTCCGAGCTAGGTGAGGTTAACACCACAGCCCAGGTTTCTCATGTGATAGAACATTATGCTCCTAACCAAAATTAAAAACCAAAAAAACCTGTTTATACATACAGCACACTGGAGCTTATTATCGTTTGCACTGCCCTGTGTGTGATTTATGTAGTATCCTATGTGAGCAGAACAGTTTTGAGCTCAGAATACCATTCTAAGAAGCTTTAACACAGATGACAGAATTTGTTTAATTTAGCACTAGCAGTGGAAAAACCACTCTGAATTACTGTATTTTGTAAATTCTCAGCTATGAGACTAAAGACTGTCAAACTAGCACAGGATGCTTCACCAGACACTGGACTCATTTTCTTGACAGTTGTAGTACAGTCTTAATGTCTATACTCTACTTAGGTAAAAGCTTACATTGAGATATTCTCAGCGTAGGCTTTTAATCAAAATAGTTTAATTTATTTACAATGACACAACAAATTCTGTGATATAAACCCAAAGTGGTCCACTGAAATAGGACTCTGCTATTACGGTCTCCCATACAGTCTGGATTAAAAAACAAAGGGATGTCTGCCAGCACCTGTGCAATAAAGGACAGATTTATTTTAACCTAGATTTTTTCTGCTTTGTCACATTAATGACCTGTACTTCAGTTCATGCCATTCAAATGTTTAAATAAAGGTTTAAGTAGGTACTTCCTTGACAGCAACCACTTTTCTCTGACTCTGTGTTTATAAAATTGTAGGCACCTGAAATATGACTCTTCTAAGGTTTCATTTGAACTCAGAATTCTCCCACACAGATGAGATGAATCTTCCTCCAAGCAGAATGCACTTGCTAGTCCTATCATAGAGAAACACCACACAAAACTGCTGGGAACAAACTGAAGAATACTATCCAATTGCAACTGCCCGAGGTCAATGAAGAAGATATTAGTTTTATTTTTAGCTAGCTTTTGTAGCCTGATTGAGTTTTCCACGAGATAATCCAGTAGAGGTTCTCCTCTCTGCTGCTTTGTGTTTCTTTTTAATGAAGAGGTAGGCCATGTTATCAATTAATAAGTTCTTAATAAACCATTGACTGTTAAATGTGAATCAGAAGCAGCAACACTGGCTTCCCTTGACTAAATTTTTTTATAGTTTGTTAATAGAAACTCTGAGATGTTCATCACTGAAGTATCCCAGTACCTCTCAAACAATAAAGAATTTGGTCTCATGATACCAATGAGAAGTGGAAAAGTGATATAAAAAGAGGCTAACAAGTAGCAAACAGAGCACAGAACAATTAAAAGACTTGCTTGTAGTCTCAAAGGAAACCAGTAGTATCAATGCCAAGACATAGTAGGCTGTTTTTCAGTTAGTCTCACCTGATGACCATTTCATAGCCTTGGTTTTATTTTTTATTTTGGATTGGAAGACTACAGACAGAAGAACAGGCTGCAGATAATAATCAAGAGCCAAACTTGCTGGCAGATGCTGAACATGTATTTCCTTTTGTGTGAAGTTCAGACCCTTGATTTAAAAAAATCTACACCATGGTATTTTTAGTAATGCTAGTAGTAAGGATTCAGAAATCATAAATTGGATTTCCAGAAATCATAAGGTTAGTGTAAAAATTATTTGGATGTTTTTTAGAGAAATATTTGAGTTTTCTTTCTTTTCCCTTTATTCGTATTTGCTTTGAAGAAGTCTTGAAATTTGTATGCAATGCCTTCAGGAGCCGGGTTTGTCTTAAAGACAAATGCCTAATGTTGTAAAACTCACGGAAAAAAATGCTAGAGTTGGTACTGTATTTATTTAATAGCATTGATTATTCAGGGGGATTAATTCTAGCAACTTCACCTAGTAGCAGGCAAACATGAAGATTTTAGACAGAATTTCAATATTATTGAGTTGTCTGCTTTTGAGCCAAGACGGAGGTTTGAATCCCAAAGCAGTGTTATTGGTGTTGTCAGGTTTTCACTGGCTATAAAGCCAAGGTCCAAAACGAGAGGAGAAGAATGGGATTTACTCATGCAGCGGACAAGCATCCAGGTGTGTTTGCTCACCATAGCTGGCACTGAAGCTGGGAGAGAGGAATCGCTGAAGCAGTGGCGCGATGTGGTTGCCTGTACTGGGGGCAGTGATGCCCCCGGGATGCCAGTGGCTTACCTGAGGCTGGGGCAGCCAGCAGGTACAGCAACCAGGAGGCTGCAGCTGCATCCACAGTCCAAGGCAATGCCCTCCACACTTCCCATGGCACAGGTCCCCAGTGTTTAGACAAATGTGTTGAGCCTAGTACTATCTACATGTACTGAGAAACACAACCCTCATTCGGTCAGACATGTCTGGGGGAGCTGAGTGAATGCAGAACAGGACGATGCCCAACCAAGCTGAGGAATGCTCACACACTATTTTTCCTGACCAAAATATTTAAAATCCTTTGCTGCAACAAAGGATCCTTCTGCCTTTCCCTACTAGCATCCACCTGGCACTGCCTAGTGCGACTTGGGTGAGTCGCTCATCTAACACACATTCTGCTGCCCTGATTGTAATGGCATTGGGTTATTGGCTTTTTTGACTGGCAGTCAAAGCATGGTGCAAATCACAAAGAAGGAGAAAGCTTCCACTGTGAAATTCTTTATCTTTTCGTAAAAATATTTAATTCTATTCACTTACCTATCTTTTCAGTGTGTAGAATGTATCTAGTCTTGCTTTTAAAATGGTAGCTTTGTCTCTGTTAGTTTGTGGGGCTCTTACACAGGGCCTTGTACTTAGAAGCATTTAATTTCTCTCTTCACCCACTTTTTTTTACTCTTAAAATAAGTGTTTAGATCAGAAGCTAGAACACTGGAGCTGGCCGAGTTTATGCAAATCCAGCCAAAGCCTTTTGCCCAGTAGATTCAATCTTCCCTTTAATCCTCATGATGATCCGCAGTAATGGATAAAAATTCTAAGCAGGAGCAGGAACAAAAGCCCTCAGGAAGCAATTTTGATTGCTGCAAGGAAGCACTTGAGGCTCTTGGCCCTGGGGAGCTCTCCCCAGTTCATTGGAGGCATTCAGATACCATGGTGATAGGGGACTTTATGAATAACGAGATAGATAAATGGTGAGTGCTTTTGATCTCTGCTAGCCTGTATTTCATGTTGTCAGCTGGGGAAGAGGCTATTCAAATCTGTCGGCTGCAGGAGGTCAGCCAGAAGAGAGAAAATGTCTTCATTACAGCCTTCTGTTCAGCCAGGCCTCCCAGCTGACCCTGCTGCCCAGGCTTGTCAGTCAGACAAGGAAAATTTTCCGACTGAGGGAAGGCATCGTTGTGCCAGATTTATCCCTCGTGTTGGAGCTCAGAGGCAGCAGCAGGAGACCTGGGCAGCTTTCGCTAGTGCTGGGCATCGCTCTCACCAGGACAAATGTGTGCCCTACCCAGCTGGGTCTGTGTAGGGAAACCAGGCTGGTTTTGCTGCGTGCTGTTTTCAGTTGCATCTGGGTGAACAACTCAGAAGGCAGGCATGAGCTGGGTGGTTACAGAAGACAGTCTTACTTGGTAGTTAGAAATACCCACATATTAATTACATTTTCTACACTGACTCTTTTCAATCAGTAAGTCCCCTTTCATGGGTTTGATAAATATTTCAAGCAACACAGATGAAGTTCATTTTAGTTTACATTTCAAGCTGAAATGAATTTCTAGTGCTTCTTTATAGATCGTGCCCTGGCTCTGCGGGAACAGCCCCACTTAAATCTGTGGCAATGCTCAGGAAAGAAACCTGAGCAGGTTGTCACAACCTTCTAATGGAGAAGGAAGATCTCGGCTATTCAGAAGGAAGGAGGGCACATTTTAGCAAGGGGATGCATACAAAATTGCAATAGGAATTCCAATCCCATTATTGGGTAATGGGATTTGTAAACCTCATGTTCACAGGCTGAGATAAACAATATATGCTTCTTGAATTCCTCTTGGAAGAAGAGTTCCTTACAGCATAGCTAAATTACACAGTAAGTTATCATTTACAAAGAATGAAAATGGGAGAAGGAGTGAGTGAAATTAATTTATGTCCAAAGGATTTCTCAGTTTTTGGAATGAAGGGCAGAGAATGCAGGGTCCTCCAAAACCATACTTTTAATGGGGATGGTTTTACTACATTAGATCATTTCCAGAAAGCATTAAAAAAATGTTCCCTTTACTCAAGCCATCCAGGTTTTAATAGTAGCAAAGTAAAATATAGTCTGCTATTAGCATGAAATAACATTAGCATAAATAGAAAAGAGTCAGGATGCTAAAAAAGAATTCCACATAAGTGGTCTGCTCATTTCACTAGACATCACTGTAGCTGAGAAACTGTGAAATTTCCATAATAATCGAGTGCAGAGGAAAACAAACAACAATTTTATTGATAGGGAAATTACATCCTGTTGCTGAATATAAAACTACAGCACTGTTCAATGGCCCCTTAACAGCATTGAAAATATATATTAATTTGTAACTGTAAATGAAATGTAAATAAACTATTCAGTTCAATCTGGCCTCAGAAATTTCCTGATAGTGTTTCAGTGCAGAAACCCAGGAGACATATATTTGGATTCCATATCCTAGACCCTGAGCTAATGGCATCTGATACCTTTGTGGATAAGATTCACTCAGCTGCTGTGTGGTGATATACTTGTGACAGAAAACACAGTACCAGCCAGTCTGGGAGATTGTGCTGGCTTTGGGGGAGAAGGGCTCCTTGGGGTTTTCTGTTTGCTTTCTTTTAAAAAGAAGATCCTTCAGCACTTTGTAGCAAGAGTCCCAGATATTACAGTTTGAAGCAATACTGCTGCCATGCTTAGGGCTTTTTCAGCAGTGCTGGATTGCATTTCCAAAGGGAAGCTAACAGCTCTTTTTACCAGAGCTGGGAGAGTAAGGAAAGCAGCTATGGAAAACAAGTCCAGATGGGAGTGACCATATGTGGGGTTGTCACCCCACGGACCCAAAGCCAGCAGCTGGGCAGCCCCAAAGGGGGTGGGGCATGCATGGTGACAGTGAAGAAGCTGCTTGGGTTTGTCAATGAGCATCATTGTGCCAGCAGCAGCAGCAAGCCAGGCAGCAGCTCTGGCAGAAGCAGATTCCTCCCTCCTGCCCATCCTTGTGCCCGGGCACTGGAGACCCCTCTCCCCGCCACCCCCTGCAGCCATAAACCCTCCTGCACAGCCGGTCTGGAGCGCTTCCCGGCCAGCACGGCAGTACTCGGCATCCTCTGTGCGCGCAGCACAGCAGTAAATGATTTCCCCCCAGGGCAGTGCAATGGAGAAAAGGCCCTGAAAATCAGCCGCGAGCCGTCCCGAGATGCCTCGTCCTAAAAAACATGTTTGGGGGAGAAAGGTTCACAGGGGGAGGGGAGTGATCGTGTGGCTGCACAAAGCCAGTGGAACAGTTAATGCTTTAACCTTGCGTATAATTTATACAATAAACAAAGTCACATGTTTCTCTAATAATTTAGATGTAAGCAAATGTTGATTTATTCAGGAAGGCTACTGCCAGCAGCAAAGCCTGCAGCACTGAAATTTGAATTAAACTAGGACAGAAGCAGGCTAGTCTATAATAACATTTGTATAATTTTATTTTTGCCCTTGGCTCAGTTCATTTCCTTCTACAGTAGATGCATGAAATTGGTTCTTCAGCCACCTTTAGCTGATGTTCATTGATATCGGGGGTAGGCAGAGAAGCAAGAGAATGTAACCTTTTTAGACTTTGTGTTTGCAATTGCAGGGCCATGAATTCCTAGGTCATTTACGACAATAATTTTCTGCTCTGCCTTCCCTTCCTGCGGTAATCTCTGAACAGCACCATTTAACCTGGAGTGATGGGGCTTTTCCCCCTATTTTTTCCTGCATGGAGACTTCTAGAACAGAGCCTGTTAAACAGATGCAAATGTTGTGTTGTTTTTATTCTTTTATTCAGGCCTGAGGGCATGAAATTGGAGTTCTTTTACTCTGCTTTCAACAAGAAGGAAAGGGACTGTATGATACTTTAAAAATGATGGTGAAAAAATGAGCACTAGCTCACATATCTGGAGCAGATCCCTTAGTTTGGCTTCCCTTCCAGCATGGCCTTCGAAGAGCAGAAAATACACTGGGTATGGGGAAAGATGCAGAGCAGTGAAAGGCAGCGATTTCATCAAGGGGTTCCGGTGGAAGCAGAAACCCTGCTCCCAAGCCTCAGAGGAGTCACACTGCAGAGAAAAAATGTTTTGCTTTTTCTCTGGTAAACCTGCAATAGGTCTCCAAGGGAAGTCAGACGATGCCACATGAGGATGGTGATGTTTTGTCCTCAGGCTGGCAGACACCAGGAGACATCCCATTGCAGAGGGGACACCTCGTGTCATGTGTCTGTGACCCCACATCTCCAGCACCAGGCTGATACAGTGAGCTTACTTCAAATGCTCCCAAGGGCATGGTGTTCACTTTTCCCAAGCTAAAAGGGGTGATCTTACGATGAGGACCAGAGATGTGAAAGGAAAGAGGAGACTAGAGACGAGGCAGGGGAGGGAAGGGAAAGGGGAGCTGAGAACACACTGCAGGAACAGTGACAATGTCTCTGTCTGGCAATGCGACAGGGATAATCTTTTAACCACAGCCACGATCAGCAAGACTGTTGCACAGGAATGACTCCAGTTGTTTTCTTCCAGACTTAAGCCTGGCCAGGCGCAAAAACTGGAATTCCTGTCAGAAACCCAGGTAGTGGTGCTCTTACTCATAATACTCAAGTATTCAATGAATTGATGGCTGTGGCATTTGCTGAAGAGTAACTTCATTTTTGCAGTCCTTTAGGTTGCTAAGAAAAGCTCCTTAATGTGAGCGAAAATCAAACCACGTCCTGTAGGCCCAGGGCAGCTCCTGGGAATCCTGAGCTGTCCTCAGTCGTCCCAGCAGGCCAGGCCCTGCAGCCCCTCTGCAGCACTCCCAAGCACCAGGCCAATAAGCACCGAACAGAAACAGCCACCTGATGGGAGGCCATGGCTGATTGCCAGGGTGGAAATGCAGGCCTCAAAAACACAACAATCCCCCTCTCCTCACCACTCAGTGATCAGAAAAACGGCAGCAGCCTCAGGAATGTAAAACCCTGCACAGGACTGCTTGCACGGCCAGGTGTCAGCCACGTCTCTCAGAGAGACATCTGCCCCACAATTTTTAGTTAGACGGCTCTGTTACAGATAGAGCTGGTCATAGGTTAACACCAAATAGCTTTCTGGGGCAAAAATTGCTGAAAATTTTCTTCTGTGTGAACAGGCAGTTTTACCTAATTTTCTAAGCGTTCCAGTGTGAGGACAAACAGGCTACTTAAGAGAAAGGGTTTCCAAACAATCTGAATCCAAAGTGCTAAGTTTCTTAAATGTATTAAACATCCAGGTTTCAGTTTCTATAGCTTCAATAGTTATTTTTATTTCCTTCTTACAGGTAGAAATCCTAATCTGTGGACAATTCTGATTTGAAAAAGAGATAATCTCCCAGGATTTCTTCTGGTCCTCAATCCTAACATTACTGAGTTACAGATACCTTGAGTCTTACGGTCCCATGTGCCTCATCCCGAACCATCTCACCTGAAGACTTAAAGGCCATGTCTTGGCCTCCTTCCAGCAGCTTTCCCTCACCACAGTGAAGCGAGTGGAGCCACCTTTGTACGACCACTGTGCTCATCCACCTCTGTCCGTGACAACATCTGCAGGAGTCTGTTCTAGCCCCTGCTCCTCTCCCTAGGTACCACAAGCAAGGGAAGGACAATCAACAGTATTTCCTTTGCCAAGCCAGTGGGAACCAGGAGCAGATTGTGACAGTGACAGTCACAGCCTCCCAGGCTGCTCTTTGGGTCATGTGCTGCCCCTGACCTGGGGCAAAGTCATGGCTAAGCTCTTCATTCCCTTATTATTAATTAAAACTTTGGATAAAATCCTCAGCTGGAGTAAATACTCATTGCTCCTGGCCCTCACCCACTGGTTTCTGAAAGCATGCAGAAGTAGCCTCATTTCTGCTGTTAAAATTGAACTTGGATCACACTTTTGTGGTCAAATAAATAAGCATCACTGCATCCCATTTAGCTCTGTTAATGCCACATTAAGAGTGGCATGTGTTTTAACAAAACCATGCTTTCCCCCCCTTTTTTTTAAACCCATAAATGAAGCATTTAAAGTCCCAATCCATCACAGTGACATCAGATCAGTGGACTGTGACTTTTATGACATCAGAGCAATTGATTATATGACTCTTTTATGTGTAGCTTGCTATGCAATGATTGCTCTTCTCTCCATATATTACATCCTAACATACTGGAATAATCTCTAGAGATAAAAAAAGAATCACTGTGAAGCGGTGAAGTACAGTAGTTACAGAATTGCCATAAAACTGTCATAAAAATTGTAGAAACAAAAATGCCTTTAAAGATGGCAATGTTCCATTATGGGTCCCTAGCTAATGGTCTGTAGTTGCCCTATGCATACCTCGCTATATTTACTGCTTCTGGATATTTCTGTACCTTTTTCCCAGAAGCTTATGTGGTTACCAAGATGTGCAAGGCTGTTGGCCTGCATACTGCAAGTCCCTCCATCCCATTATATCATCCCTAACAGGTCTAGTGCCTTTTGTAACAGGCTACAAGCAGAGCTTCTTCTCAAATAGCCGAGAAGAAGCTGACAGTGAAGGGATATGTGAGCTGTTTGCTGCCGCAGAATTGCTAAAAGAAGACAGATATTCTGTGGTGCTTATGAGAAAGGTGCTGTTAAAATTTGATTCAAGGTACAGAATAAGCAGTCCTTTCTTGATGAGAGCTGACATGGAAAGCTCTGAGCAGCAGACAGAGCTCCATCAGGATTTTTTACTATAAAACCATGCCTGAGCCCAGTCAACATGCGAGGTGCTGTGCTAAGTAGCTGTGTGTTTTCTTGTGCTCTCCAGGTTATCTGCACAGGGGTACTACTGGGAGCAGTGAGAAAGTCAGTGCTTCTTTCTCTCAGGTACAAATTTGTTGTTGTATGAGAGGATAAGTCCCAACAGGCAAAGATAAATGCTTTCTCTCTCTCCCCCCCTCCCCCTCCTAATCTCAAGGCAATTTAATGTAAGCGGAAAGGTGCTACAGTCCTAAGGAAGGTGTAAGTCATCTGAGAAGTTTATGCCTCCGGGTACTGGAAGCTGAGCTGTGGCAAATCTCGCCCCTACTGCTGCAAATGTCCTTGAGCTCAGCACCTGTCCTGCTGCCTCGGCTCCTGCAAGGGGTGGCCTCTGGCAGAGGAGAGGGACTGAGGAGCAAGGGCTGCTGTCCCTTGAGCAACTGCAGCTGCTGCTGCTGTGCACGTGAGCAGGCACCTATAACTGATCCCCAAGTTGTCTGCTTCACTAGAGCAATACCGCAGCTTCATGAAACACTTCAGCATCTGTAAAGCACTTTGAGATCCTTACACAGAAGGCACCAGAGAAAAGATGTATGTATGATACAATTCCCGCAGGCAGCCCTTGATGCCAACATCCTCTAGGCAGCCTCAGAAATGATGCCTCTTTCTTCTTCAGTCCTTCCCAAACAGGCATATTTTGGCAGGCTGAGAGACAGTCTAAGCTATCTAAAGTGATGAATGGTTAGCGTTTATCCCTTTCACAAGGATCTGGGCTCTGTTTTATTAGGGCTGGGGGGGAAGAGATGTGTGGCCAGGACCTTTATAAGGGCCCTTTGCAGAGTCCAGGGTGATTTCAAGGGCAGCTTATGGCATAGGATATTGACAACAACAGAGCCTTGCTGGAACACCCATCCTTAACTCCCTCTAATTTATATGCAGACCAAGCAGCAACATTATTGTTCAGCTGGGGGCATATTTAATTGCTGAATGTTCTGCAGATGTCTTGCAGGCTGGATAGATAAAGGCATTTAAGTTGCTGACTTATAACAGCACATCTTTCTTTTAACATAAAAATTCCTACCTTCTTTGATGGATGTGGAATTTTTAGGACCAAAATCTTGTGCTAGTTCTTTAGAATATTTTAGCAAGTATTTAACTCCCCAGTACTGCAAGGAAGCATTTAAATCCTGATGCCTTTTCATCAGAAAAAAAAAAAAAAGAGCTTCATTACTGTAAAAGCAGAGTTTTCACCTAGTATGAAATCAAGAAAGGTCCTTTATTATCTCTCTGAACACAGTAGTACCATGTGTCAGGCTCTAGCCAGATATCGAAGAGACTGCAGCTTATTTAAGTGCCAGCAGCCTGCTCAGAGCTGACTAAGACATACAAAAAGTCATGAGCCTTGTCCTAAGAAGTGTGTGACCCAGGGGCAGTCGTGCACTCCTGGTGTCAGTGTCCAGCATGGCTCCCATTCACAAGAATGCCAAGCAGTACGGGATCAGGCCCGTGAACATAAAGCTCCCTGGGAAGAGGAGAGAACTATCATTTCTGTCTCTAGGTCACAGCTTATACTTAAGGGCCATGTGTTGTATATTGTCTCTCCTTTTTTCTTTTTTCCCCTCACATTCTTTTTCAAATCCCTCTCTACTTTGAAGAATAATCAAACTTGAAAATCAATCCCCCCTTTTTTTTAATGACACCTATGATGCCCTTTCAGGCCTGCATCACATAAGGACACCTCCATCCTAGGGACTTAGGTGTCTGACAATTTGTCAAGGAGATAGCCATAAGTTAGGCAGAAAACTGGACTCCATTAAAAAAACATAAAAGCTGGGAGGAGGCAACTTGATGTGGCATGGCTCCTGGCGATGAGGAAGCATGAGTGCATACTGAAGCTTAGAAATAGAAAGTGATGTCCTCATAAAAATATGGCTCCAGGCTGGTGTGCCACTAGAAATTCTTCTGTCAGTTTAGAATATTTAGCTCTAAGGGATCTCTACTTTCAAATGGATCTTTTGATGCAAAATAGGCTGCACAGACGGAGATAGTGTTGAAGAAGGGAGAGCCGCTTTTGCTCCCAGTTATGCTTGGCAAACTGAAGATTTTTAGGTAGACTTTTTGATCCTGAAGTACTGAGTGGGCAGGTGGGTTACCTTGCTGGTGTGCTAGCTCTTCAGGCCCTTCTAACTGAAAACCTTTGCTGATGTCTGGGCAGCTAAATAATACTGAAAGCTTCAACACTGCTGGTTATCAGGGGAACCTCTTTAGCCTAATTTGAAAGCTCAAAGCTCCAGGCAACTGAATTTTTCTGGTTACAGGCTCTTTTGTGTGATGTTGCAATGCAGTATATCCAATCAATGATGTGATACCACGCACAGTACCATCATGTGGATGTTTATTCCCCCTGTGTTTTGTATTTGACTTGTTAAACTGCAAGAAGAGTTCAGGGAACAAACGGTAAAAAAAAAAAAAAGAAAAAAAAAAGCAGCTCCTCAGCTCCCTTTCTGCAGAAATTTAAAACTAGCAAATACACAAGCCTCAGTGCTCCAAGAGAAATGAAAAGAGCAGAAAGTGAAAATATATACATATGTATACACATGAACAAAACATGAGCCACAGTCATGGCAATCTGGGCTCCAATGTGCCAAACAAAAGGGGTTATTCCTCCAAGCAATCTTTGTGCCATAAAATTTAGGACACAACAAGGCTGGTTTATGATCAAATTGTAGATTCCACTGTAAAACTATACAGCCGCAGTACAGTAAATTCCACTGAAGATCAGGGCAGGCTGTTCCTTTGTTGTTGTTGTTTCTGTTTGTTTGTTTTAAATACTACTTCTAAAAGAATCAATGTTATGGATAGTCTGGGTGCAGCATAGGGGCAAGGCTAGAGATCAAGATATTCATTCTTTCTTCTCTAATTTCTCTCACACAGAGGGAACTTATATCATTTTGGGGAATTAAAAGAACTGTGAGGATTCTTTCCACATTGATTCTTTTCTACACAAATAATAATGTGCCAGATCTTCATATGAAGTAAAACAGCCCAGACCATTTCATTTACGGTGTCTGTGTAAATAACCTTAAATAGACTGCATTTATTAGGATGCCAAAAATAAA
Source organism: Penelope pileata (assembly GCA_013396635.1). NCBI lineage: Eukaryota > Metazoa > Chordata > Aves > Galliformes > Cracidae > Penelope > Penelope pileata. The sequence goes on along the minus strand of WBMW01004529.1, from coordinate 53,952 downwards.
AGTAAGAGCAAGCTGCATGATGAATGATTCATTTACAGAGGGTGCCTGACACCTCCTGAGGTTTTGGCCCAGAAGAACAAGACCATTTTATGGAAACTCCCTTGTTCTATAATTCCTTCTTATTTAATTTTTTGTCAGCTCTTTCATCCAGTCCAGTAAAAACACAGAAGAGGTTCAGAACCAAGACTCAAGCAGAACTAGATAATAAGATTTTAAGTCTTTGGAACAGAGATTCTAGCTCACCTCAAACCATTGCTTGCATAAATTATATTTTGCTGTTTACAGGATTCTGCTTCCAGTCCAGCTTCTCCTGCTCTGCTCTGAAGCACAAGCCTATATTTAGGATACTGTAGCCCCTGCTCACTGAGATAACTGCAGTAATGGGAATTTCTCCTTGTCATCTTCATATGGTCAGTTTCAAATTAGAACTCATATTTGAACTCTAATATCTGCAATTATGAGACAAATGGGCAGTAAACAGTGGCAGGCATCAGACAGAGGCAAGTTTCCCATATGCACTCTGAGTTTTCTTACACCAGGAAATTCTTTGGGCTTGATCTTGCAAGCACTGAGTGACAGCTGATGGTACTGATAATGGTGTGCTGTCATTGGCATGAGCCAGACATAAGGATGTTCCACCCTGCAGGGCTGTATCCTGCACTCACCATCACCCTGGGGCACTTAACAGGTAGCTAGATCTTACTTTTGACATCCTAAAATATAAAATTATTTTGCCATAATCTACATTTACTATGGAAGCAAACTGTCTGTGGATACACATGGGCTTCAAGTTCAATGAACACTCATGTCATTTCACTTCATTAGCTCTCTGTCATGTGAATCTTCACAGCTAGCTCACAATTACTTTGTTGATTATTGTCATTGGTGAGACAGTGAAGACTGAAACATCACTTCCATTTTCACGCTGAGTGTATTAATCTCATTCACAAGTGAAATGTTATCCCAAATTAAAGGTATTGTCAACTTACTACATGAAACACTGCAAAAGTCAGGTATACTCCAAGTGGGTGTAATTAGGTGAGACCTCCTTTCTCCCTTAAAGGTTTTGGCATTAGAGTAACAAAGCAAAGAGCATGCCAGAAGGTATTGAGTGAATTCATCCAAAACAAGCAAAATTGTCTTTCTTACATCTGCCTGTCTTCCCCTCTGTATCCACAAAATTCAGATCCATTTGATAGTTTCAACTTGTGCCCTTTACAAGCAACGGGGAGGGTAAATATATGGAAGAAACAATTGCCTTTTTGGGTACTTTGTGAAATAATGAAAAACCAGCACTTTCCAGATAGGAAGCACCACAGAAGAACAAAGAATTAGCATGATTAGAAAACGAGGTGAGCCAGTTGGCTTTCACCCCAACAAGATGGAAAAGATCAAAAGGTCTGCCCAGGTCTGTTTGAGATCTGGGCAGGTCCCAGGAGTCCTGAAAATTGTGCCTGGGATGGGACGTGGTTGCCTACACGTGCCAAAACGTGCCTGGGATGGCACATGGTTGCCTGCACGTTGGATTCCACTCAAACTTGAAATGAAACTCAGCAGAACCAAAAGTGAATAAAACTGGCAGGTTGAGGCAGCCATTCTGCAGGGTGTAACTAAGCAGCAAGAAACTGAGGGAAAAAAAACAACCACGTTTGCTGTCCCATGTAGAGACTACGTTTATTTCAACACCATAGCCAATAGATTCATGAATCCAACTGTGGTACAAGACCTGTGCTGAAATAATATAGCAAGTAGCACTAGAAGAAATGCTTTCTATGCTGTTGAAGGTAATCTGGTATGGACTACCTACAAAATTTGATACGTTGACAATATAGTGATAGTAATTATTTTACCTACTTTCAGCTGATTTTACCAGTTGACATGTGACAGGTTTGGGGAGATATTTTACTGAAATCTTGTGATCCAGACACTCTAGAAACACCAGCATCACCATAAGCATTTGCTGCTATTTATTTTCCCTTCGCACTGAGAAATGTAATATGTCTTCCTGTCAAGTCATATGGTAGAAAGCACACACAAATGAATATTTATCCAAACAATGATGTCAGAAATAACTCATTTTTTTCCAAATGGTGAGTTTTAATTGCTGGCTTAATCTAGTGTAATAACAATATGAAAGCTTTAGGCCTCAGTTCATTAAAGCATTTAAACGTGCCTAAGTATCATAGCACTTAATGAGACTTAAGTCTCTGCTTCAGTGTTTAGCTAGTTCAGTGACTTGATATGGGAACTGAGGAGTAAATGTTCACTGATTAAGTCAGACCACTGATAATATGATTCCACAAAATAGCATCTGAATAAAAACTTCTAAGTGTAAAATCTAAGAATGCGAGGGAATTAGCAGGCCAAAGGGCAAAACAAAGCACTTAAAGCCTCGTGAATCCACTTCCAGCTCCCATGAGCACTCTTCCAAAGGAGGAGCTGGTTGGCATATTCCCACACAAAACATGAACAATAAAAGGTAATCAAATACCAACATGCAGCAGAATCCAGCAAGTCAAGTCTTCATGCTAAGAGAATACCTTTTGGGAAGGTAGGATTCCCTCCAAATAGTAGTCAGGAAACAGGTCATCTCCCATCATTCACTGGAGACCCTGTTGCACACAGTGATAGTTGCCACCTACAGCTGCCCAGAAACATCAGATAGCTGGGCAGGGTGACAGAATCTGGACACTGAGAGAGCTTTCGGGTTGCCTGTGACCCAACCCAGACATTTCAGAGCACAGCATTTACATACTTCCCTGCAACTTTCTCCACAATCTGCCCAGCAGTCTTTCCACTTTTCATACTTTTCTCTAAAACTGTATTGTTTTAGGAAGAGAAACAATTCTGAACAGGATATTGATTTCATAGTTCAAAATTTAAAATCTAGAAAATGCAGAAGTAAGGGTTTTGCGCATAGCCTTGACTCTGTCTTCTCTGCTGATGACTGGCAGATAGACAGACAGATAGACAGATAGACAGACATAGACAGACAGATAGATAGAAGATAGATGGAGAGATATGCATGTTTATATACACACAAACATAGATATGTGGAAGAGTACTCAGTACTACCACACCCACAAAGGAGTGCCTGTAAAACTGGATAATGTTTAAAACCTGAACAAAACATTAATAGAACATGTTTACCACCAGCACTAGAAATAACATGAAATTGCAGTATGTTTGTTTCCACATGCTTACACTTTCAATCTATGATATGATCTCCACAGTAAAATGAATTTACAGAACAAATTGGAAATGAGAAGTACAACCCTGAGGTATTTAAAGCCATAGGAACTTTGTTATTGACTTCAGCAAAAATGTAGTTTCCTTGGGACATACAAATCACTGAGGTGCATTAAGTAACACTTCAAAGGGTCCAGAAATGTGATGGGCAGTACACGTCTATTTGCAAGTTCCTAACTCACTTAAGTGCTATGATTAAAAAAGCCAAGGTTTCATTACAAGGAAGGTTGACACTTAAATCTTCCAGTTAGTAAAGTTTTGTAATTCATTTAGAGAAGAAGACTTAAGACACATATTAAGAAAAGCAAAATAGAATAGAAGATTTAAAACACATAGTAAGGAAAAATATCCTGTAGCTGTATAGCTAAGGCCATAGAGAGAAGTTGTTGCATCAACTTTATTCAAGAAAGAGATTGTGCCTTTGTGATCTTACGACATCATTTCTCACTGAAAGCTGGCAAGCCTGCAAGTTCCTTTCACAAACATAAGTCATCTGCACCAACACAGGATAGTTAAGATGATTTATTTGGATTTTCTTCAAGCTTTTGACAAGATCCCTTACTTAAAAAAAAACCCGTAAAAGCTCTACAGTAGAAAAGAAGTGTTCTCCGTGGTAAAAACTAGACTGGGAGATAGGAACTCCCAAGTTCTCATTGTATTTCCTTTGATCTATATGCCCTATTCATAATAAGCCTGACACTTATTCCTTCTGTGGCTTTGGGCAAGTCATATAATCTCTCTGCCTCCTTTTCCTATCTTGGGGGCTATTGCATGGATTAGTTGGTCAATGTTTGTAAAGCAGCTGAAAGAGTATTGACCCGATTCTCCCAGGGAAGCAGGGACACTCAGCTTCTTGGGAAGCTGTGACCAATAAATTCCAAGGCTCTCTACAGAAAATAAATACCAGAAGAAAAATGAAGCCAGCCTTGACACCAACAATACCTGTTTTAATTCAGCTTGTTCTCGCAAAAGGATGAACACACTAACCCCCCTACCACAGCTGGCAAGGGAGCCCAGGACCCTCCTGGGGTGACAGACATCTTTCAGGTTTAGGCTGTAGCTGTTGGCGAGGAAGAAGGGAGAATGAGCTGTTTTCGAGGGGGACACAGAAACCACTCCCAGCAAATGTTTGCACTAGTGAGTTGGCAGAGGAAAATAAACAGTGAGTGAGTGACACTTGCTAATGGTCCTCATTGTCCCATGCAGCTGAAGAGGATTGTGAGAAGCTTGAGATGAATTAAATGGTATTGGTGTATCCTCAGTTTCGGGGTGACTGATGATCAAATGAAATTTGTCTTGGATGAGTATAAGGTAATAAACATTGGCACCATCCTCTCTGTGACCTCATTGATTTTACTTTGAATTAAGTTTGGCTTGAATTTGCCACATAGTCACAAAATTCATGTTTCTACATCTATCTGCACATGAAGATTGATGTCCTTGATAATCCTGCAGAGAGGACTGCTCCTCTGCTAGCATCAGAGTGGGTTGGTTAGCTAACCATTGAGTTAAAAAAAGCAAATTGAATACATCTGTCATTAAAGCTGTGAGAGAAATCAAGAGAGCCATTGGTAAGGGGCAACAAATTGCCAGACAGTCAAGAAGGAAGGAATGTCTTCTCCGTATTTGTTGTCTTTCCTGATCATTTTGTATATTGGTTTTCACTGTTGACTGATGTCATGAGGAAAGAAAGGCTGCTGCTGCATTAGCAAAACTCCGTGTTTTCTACTGGGGAAGAGAAGTGCCGAGACAAAGAGATACAACAGTTTTGCTTGTGTGAGTGCACTTTGGCTACTAGTAGCTACTAGTGCTTTGGCACAAGTAGCTACTTGTGTCTGTGGGTAGTTTTGCAATTATATTTGTCAGGGGAGTGTTCCTCGCATAGACGTGGCATTGGCAGCAATGCTTGCTTGCCAACATGTGCTTGCGAGGTGCTCTTTTCATGCCTCCTTCCCTGAACTGTCTTTGTATTTGTTTGGTGATCATCATGTCCTTTCTCTTCTAAAGGCTCCCCTTTAGGATGTACACTCCATGGTTCAGTTACTCACAAGAAGACTGAAGACTGGAAGAAAAACAACAAAACCCCAAGCAGGCTAGCAGGAGGTTGGCTGACAAGGTAGGACACTTCTCTCAACATCTGTCTCATGCTGGCTGGGACAAAGAAGGGCTGCCTGGAGGTATCTATGGGAACACTGCCCTTGCATGAACTAGCACAGCAATTTTCATTGACTGTGGCATGACAGGGAGAGTTTTTCCAGATGGGCATTTTTCCCTGGCAGACATTTTCAGCCTTTGCCTTAGATGACTGACTCTATTTTCACAGGCAGCCAACCAAAATCCTCTTTAAACTTGTAGGCCTCTTCATGTACCCCTAGCAGCTGTGACAGGACCAGCGGGGCACAGATTAAAACATCGACGAGCTTCTGACAAGCCACTGCTTTCAACCAGAAAATGAACAAATAGGTATAGTGGTGATGCTGCAAGGTTCATACCTCTGACTGCTGTCTCTACCCAAAAAACCTACTGCTCTCTAGCACTACACAGTGCTTACAAGTTCCTCATGTAAAACAAGGTACTGGGCCATTATAAAAACATGAAAATCACCAAAATGACTGCAGGTGTGATATACACACTATGTATGGAACCAAGAATGTAGCAGGCAGTAGCTTAACACTTGCACACCACTTCCCTTTTCATAAATTAAGCCTCCAAGTAGGGCCAGACTAGCTCAGCTCCTGTAATTCCTTGCAAGCCTGGGAAATGACAATGATGTAAAATCAGTATGAAATGAAAAACTGGTTTTTTTTTTTTTTTCATGAAGTAGCTAGGAGAAAAACATCATTGATTGAAAAGTGGATTTCTTCAAATTATTCCAAACAAAAAAGTGCAGCTCCTTTTCGTGGACTCCTGTTTCTGCAGAGAGCAAAGGTACAATAGCAACATCAGGTTTCCAAAGCTCACACATACCACTGAAAGCTTAGGGTAATTTAAATAAATATAATACAAGGCACAATACACATTTGTTTTGGAAAGTGTTACAAGCAATTGCTGTTTCTTTAGTAGAAGGGTAGTGAGCATTTCTTTCAAACATATGTTTTTAAAAGATACACTTGGTCTACAACGACAGTAGAAAATGCGTCTAGCTCCAAAATCTGTAGATCTTTCATTGCAATACTTATTTGAAGGTCTAAAGCCTTCAAATGGGCTGTTTCTGAAAAGTAAGCCACGTTCAAATTCTCCAGTCTGACCCTTTCTTTAAACAGCTCAGCCACTTACCTGTCCCACGCCACTAAACACACTCCCAGACTTTGGACTATTCAAAACACAGATATGGATCCAGATTTTACAGCCTGAGTTCCACCTGAAGCTGTATTTCTTATCCCTTTGAAATATTTGTCTTAGTGGAATAGGCTGGTTTGTTGGATAGAAATTTATACTTCAAGTAACTATCTCAGCATATTACCATACTTTGCTAGTATGCCACATTTTCTAGATGAATGTGTATAGAAATATAACTATATTGAAAGAGAGTGCTGTATCATCACTGCCAGTTTCCTCTTTGGAAACTCATGGTACAGTTGAATAACACTCCTGAGAAATGTGGTTTTAATGTTCAAAATGTGGGAAGGAATGTTGGTGGTGCATTTTGTTATTTAACATCAAACACCTCTGCGCATTGGCTCTGTGTACACAGGTGTGCTAAGGGAATGCTTCTATGGGTAGGGAAGATGAGAGATTCTGACACCCAAAGGATGAACGAAGAGATACACTGACATAAATTTATATGGTGCCTTGAAGGTACTGCCAATGTGTTATAAGGCTTCTCATGTGCAGATCTGGCTCAGGCAATAGGACTGTGAAGAAAAGCTAAGAGGTTCTGGACCAGGTGAACAGAGAATGAGGCAGATCGTACCACCTCTAGAAACCGTGTGTTTTACTATAGAGTACTGGAACATAAAATAGCAAAAACTAATCAAATGCTTATTTTATGCCTTACCAGTTTCCCCCACACCCCCCAGCATGCACACACATACATGCACACACACCCTTTACCCTCTTTTCCTCAGCGTAGTCTTTAATTAGAATTAGTTGAGCAGTTCAATTGGAACGGTCTTAGAGCAATTTGTACGATCTCATGAGATACATTATCAGTTATGCCCTGAATTCTGCATGCTTTATCTAACAGACCGACTGAAATTTCTTACATGTTCAATCCTGCTGATATTTCACACAATCCAGCCCAGAAAAGCTTACAGTGGCCATAAGGGTGCCGTAGTCCTTTGGCAAAGTGGACATACTGATCTAAATGAAGTATCTGCCTTGCGCTGGGGTGGTGGTAAGTTTCACACGTGCTTAGGGAAAAACCAAAGTAACAGATAGCAGGAGCACAGGTGATGTCCAGTTTGCTCTCTGCCTCCATAGGTTGTGCAGAATTGCTCCTTTCCCACCTGTTTTGCAGCAAACAATTTTCTGTGCAACAGCTGTCTGAAGGCAAGAAATAGGCACTGCGGTACTGCCCTGTTGTGCCCCTCAAAAGAGCCACTCAATCACTGAGCAAGCAGAGGGGCATGCTTCTCCAGGGAAGGAGTAACTGGGGAGAGAAGGGGGAAGTAGAGAACATCAGAAAATGCAGAGGATTTCCCAAAGTTCATTACAAATACATATACATGTAGGAAGGAATTGCACCAGGATTCACAATTTCAGTCCCGCATGCTCAAAGGCAATCCTCTAAACTCATGACAAGTGTCATGATTTGCTGGAGTTCTTAGCATCTCCAGCTCCCATTGCTGGTAGAGGGATTTAGGGGCACTGAAAGCCTCTGAAATACACCCATAGAAGAGCCCCCAAAACCTCAAGAGATGTTTTCTGTGAAACTATTCTATGGTCCCTTCGTTACCCATACAGTCTGTAAGTGTATCCGTATCTTCCAAAAACTGATGTTTCTGGGGACGAGTGTAGTTCAATCTGTGTGCTTTCATGCCAGTTAGAAAAATTACATACAAAGTAAAATGAACTTCATCTCCCACTCCAGTGATGCTATTTCTCCTTAAACCAGCCACCCACAGACACTGCTCTTATTCCCTGAAGCAGATACCTGAGAGAGCTTGGAGCCTAAGGTGCTGTAGTGCAGGGAGAAACACCACCTCCTCCTGCAGCACATGGCAGGCGGGCTGACATACCTGGGCAGCAGAAGTGCAAAACAAGGAGATCTGCAAGCAAAGCAGCTGGGAACTGCAGTGGGATATAGAAATATTTTGCTTCTGTTGTTTTTCTAAACACAACAGGACAGAAGTGGCATAAATGGCAGTGCTAGGTAAGGACTCCTTAGGGACAGGGCAGCTTGTTTCTGCATTAGTTCAGCCACCACCCTGTAACGGACCTGTGGCTTGATTTACCATTGTTTTTCTCACAAATGCAAAAGGGATACTCTTGCTTAGCCTACTTCACTGCTTGGTATTGTTTGCACTGTTCAATCCACACTGCAGTTAGTTAAACAAAATCTACTTCCTCAAATGCTGCATCAAAATGTCACTGATAATAACGAAAAAAACTATTTTTTACATTCTTTGGAGAAAACAAATCTAGAGAAATTGTGTTGTAAATCTCCCCCTTTGAATGCATTTTTTTGTCTAAAAAGAAGAAGGAATCACTTACAAAGTATTTAAAACAGACGACTGTTGCTAGCTTTTATTTCCACATTGACCTGCACTTCTTAATGTTTTTGAAACAAGATTGCTACACATGAAACCGATGGAACTGCAGGAATCTATGGAACTCTCAAAAGAAGGTCAAGCCAACACGACGGCCTTCCTGAGAAGAGCCCCTGTACTTGCTTCCAGACTGGATTGCACCTGAATCAGAAATAACGCCCTTTAGCACGCGGACACACATGATCTGCAGCCGCTGGAAAACCTGTCTCTTCAAAAGCCGCAGTTTTCCAAACTGTTAACACTGACAGTGATGCAGCAAAACTACTATAGATTTCCAGAGGCTAATTATGAACAGGTGATGATTTGAGCAAAAATTCGGAAATCAAATACTGAGCTCAGTTTGAGCTCATTAAGGTTGCTATTCAGCATCAGTAAAATATTTATAATGCACAAACACAATGAAGTTTTATGTAAACCTGCTTAAAAAAAAAAAAAGGTAACTCCAAACAAAACAGAAAAGAATTCAGTTTAAAACATTCTTTACACGCAAATTACCTCCAAGCAGTTGATAAAGGTAAACACCGCTGACTTATTTAGATGTATGTGACAGCCCATAGGGGTTAGACGGGTCTCTTGTGAGCTCTGCTGATGTCAGAAATACATGCCCAGGTCAGAGCATGGCCACGCCAGCAGTAAATCCAGGCTGAGGTGCTGGGTGCTGGGATAACCACAGGCAGGGTCTCTGCTTCCCTTGGAAACTACTGTGGAAATGTTTAATTTGCATGTAAAAAGAGATGCAGATGGCACTTCACTGTAATGGTAAACCTTGACATCTTTCAGAATATCTCCATTTCATTTATGTGCAGTTATCTTTTTCACCATTGCTTACACGGAAGGAGGAGGCTGGAGTCCCACCACCATATGGCAGTGGACAAATGGAGACATCAGTATCTATCCTGCATGGTTTGCAGTGAGCATTTGCCCTACCCTATAAAGGTGGTGTGAAACCTAAGCCCATAATCTTCTGACTCAGAGATGAAAATTTTACCAAAAGAGTGTTCTTGAGGTCATAAATACATTTTCTTGTTTCTTAACAAAATACACCTTTTCTTATCTCCTGAAATCATCTGATAAATCCTCCACTGCGGGTAAAATAACAGCACAATAATATTTTTCACATTTTTTAAAGGATGCTACTTCGCTCTTTTTCTTCACCTTTCTCCATAGCAATGCAAGCTTAAAATTAAAATCTGTTCCTTTCCTGATTTTTTCTCTGTATTATGCAGGTCGCTAATGAGTACCAGGCTGCTGGCATTGCTTTACTTATTTATTAGAAAAAGAAGAGCAGTGAAGCATTTAAAACAGTCACATACAAAGAGCCTTAACATTTTTTGCAGTGACACATGGTGAGACAGAAATAAAGTTAGGTCAAGACACAGGTCTGCAGAACTCCGTAAATTGCTCATCTCATCTGGGTGGAAAACTTGGAACATTTTCTTTACTGCATTTCACTGGCGAGCCATGAGGCTTTAAGTTATTAAACCAGCTTTAAGGTCTAAAAATGATGTGGGAGCTGAAGCTGCATAACATGAACAAGGGTAGCAGTGAACCAGTGAATGTGGAACAAGGGTACCACGTTCCACACAAACCCAAGTAGGGAAGGCACGAATGGATGAGGGGAGCTGTTCCTCTCGTGTGCTGCTTGGTTCTTTGGAAGGATATTAAAAATAAAAATTCCAGATGCAGCCACATTCAGTACTTCTTGGGGCATGTAAGTGTGTGGTTACTTAAAAGTTTTTCCTTTTCATTTCTGTCAGCCATTCTCGATTAATTAACAAATATATCTGTGCCTGTTATATCACAATGACAAAGCAGTTGCAAATGATGTGATTCTTATGTGAGAAGTGCTACTACTGCCATTAGAAGACAAAAGGAAAGGAAAAAAAAAAAGAATGGGTTGGGTTGGATGTATGTTTGAGCAAAAGAATTGGTCATTCCTTAGGTTACGTTAACTGCCTCAGGAGGAAAAGGCAATCGTTATATTTTGCATTATTTTCTTTAAAATGCTAAACAAAAAATATAGTAAAAAGCTAATGGTAGAAGTTTGCTGGACGAGTCTGGTTCTATTTAGGGGCTTTATTGGGCAGTTTTGGCCTCACAGCCTGGTCTTTTTCACAAGAAATGTCAGCAAAGTCTCTAAATTAATGGACTGTGAAGAGCTTAGAAACATACGTTTACAAAAAAGTACACTGCGAGGATGTGACACTAATGGGAGGTGACCCATGGGTTTAGGACAAAACAGCCCACTGTAACAAGAAAATGTAATTTTCAAAAAATGAATGTATTTCTGACCACCATAGATTTGAACCCAGCACTATGTAAAAGAGTGGGAGGCGAGGAAGGCAGGGTAAGCAAACCCCGGTCAAGAAAGAGATTTTCAAACTACTGAGTTGTCCCTGGGTTTGTTTCCATCAGGAGAAGGGAGCTGCAGACTCCCAGCAGAAGCAGAGGAAACACGCCAGGCTCCATTTTAATTGGATAATTGGAGAAAGAAAGTTAGTAGCATTTGTGAGCAATGTCACATGAACCTCAGTGGTAAATTCCTGGGTTTGCTTACATGGGTTTGTTTTCTTTTAATTTTGCTGCTTCCAAAAAAATAAAAAATAAAAATAAAATAAAAAGTAAAAATGCAACGCAACTCCTTCAATCTTTTTGCAATTCTGCATGGTTGAACATTCGAAATGAGTTTGTGTATCACCCCCAGGCACTGATTCAGACTTGATTGGGGCAAAGCAAGCTCCATGTGCTTATTTTTATACACGTCATTTGGGAAGTTATATAGCCAAGGGAACAGAAAATGTGTTGCTCCGCTGCCAAATTATCACATATCCCTCAATCAAAACGGGAGGTGATCCTCATCAACAAGTTGTGCGACCTCGGTGCGATGGCAATGTCAGGTCAGCTCGGGGAAGCGGAGAGACAGACCTAAACACAAATAAAGCGGGAGACAGAAAGAAAGAAAGAAACAACCAACAATCCTTATAATTATCATCATCTGCTGCTTTTCCCTCTTCTGGCAAAGAAACACTCCATCCATTTGCAGAAATCGCCCGCGGAAACGTTACATCAAAACTAATCACAACGATTAAAATCAGCTTTTCTGTGCAAGAGGAGAGTAAAAAGCAAGTTGGAGGCTGGAATGAGACTGTTTTTTCCACACACACACACACACACAAAAAATCCGAAAAAAAAATTTACACACGATATATATCTATATCTATATCTATATGCACGTTTTGAAGGAGATCAATTTTATGCCCGTGTGATCAGTTAATTTAATTTAACTTTTATTTCGGAGATTGATTCAGACTGGAGGTAGAGACATGAGCTAATTGTATCCTGATCCTTGCCTTGAGGGGTTTCAAAGCCCTGGAGCAACTATTCTCTGTATTTTGCTCTGTCTACCTTAGCCAAGCTATTGCATTTCTCTCTGGTGTAGCGAGGAGAGCAGACCGCTGCCGGGAGAGAGAAATATCGGAAGTGTGAGTTGGGGGGGGGAAAGGGGAGA
>WBMW01004529.1:9857-41430 GCA_013396635.1 Penelope pileata | reverse complement strand
AAAAAAAAAAAAAAAAAAAGAGGGACACTTTCGCGGCTCCGATGTTCCAGGTAAGGGCTGCTCGGGATTGTTGTTGTTTGCAGCGGAGGGTGCGGAGGGACTCGGGCGCCGCTCGCTTCCACGCATGTGCCGGGCGCTCGCACCCCGCGCGGNCGCCCTTCCTCCGCCGGCGGCCGCGGGGACGGAGGGGCTGAGGCGCTGGGACCGCTGGCGGCTGAGGGGACTCGGGGCCGAGGGCATTGAGGCGCCGCGACCGTTGGCGGCTGAGGGGGCTGAGGCGCCGCGGGACGGCCGTTGCCCCCCGCAGCCCAGGGCCGGCTGCGCTGCACCGGTCCCCGGGTGTCCGGCCCCGTCCCGGAAGAGAGAAAGCGGCGGTGTCTTAAAAACCAAAAATAAATTAAAAAAAAATAAAGCTGTTCGCCGCCTGTTTTCAATCAGCGAGATGCAAGTTTATTCGAGAATGCCCTGCGGGCACCGAGCGCGCTGGGATTGTTCGGGCAAATTAAAAATGGGCGCAGCGCCTCTACCTTCCCAGCGGCGGGGGCAGCCCGCCTCGTCCTCCCCCGGCCCTGCGGGGAGGGAAGGGACGGGGCAGCCCCGCTGCGCCGTCAGCATCGCTCGTTGCGCGGAGTCGGGTGTGTGTGTTCTGGTTCTTAACGCGTCCTCGCGGTCACGAACGCTTCGCCCGAAACGCCGCTCTCCGCCCCGGTCCTTCCGTGGGCGCCGGGGTCCGCGCGGAGCTCCGCGCTGAGGCGGCGCGGCGGGAAAACTTGGGCTGGCCCGAGCGCGTCGCCGCCCGAACGATAACAATAAAACTTTAATTGATGCCGATTGGGTTAAGCCGAGCCCGCGCGGGGATGCTCGCGAAGTAGTTGGGAGGCACTTAGCGAAACTTCCCCTCGCGTGTGCGTTCAAAATGACTGCGGTGATTTCGGTGCGCGCAGGGCGCCCGGAGCGCAGCGCTGGAGCACACGCTAGGGGTCCCTCTCGCAGCTGCCATCAGGGATGGCGGTGGGGTTCGCCTCCCGGTTTCGCTGCTCCGGCAGCGAGGGCTGCGGGCGCGGGCAGCGCGGTGTGCGCTCCTCAGGCAGCAGCGAAGAAATGGGCGATTGTCTGTGGGTGCCGTCAGCGGGCACAGACCCTCGAGCTCCCAGAAACGGTTCTGAAGGGAGCGAGTGTCGCGCCGCGATGTGTGAGTGCTCGTTCTGAAGTGCCGCTGCAGTTTGTTGTTGTGGGGCCGAGGTCCCAGTTTCATCCTCAGTTTTCTGCGATGGCGTTAAGCGGCGTAAAGCCTGAGTGAGGGTTTCAGGCTGCGGTTCGAGGGTTTTGAAAGCGAAACACGCAAGCAAGTAAAGAGATGAGTCTTAAGAATAGTCAATAAAGGTGGTGGAGGTGACTAAAGCCGACTGATCCCAAGCAGTTTTCACATCCAGGGAGCATTACGGCACTAACTAGTCCCCCCAGCCTTTGTGTATTACAAGCGGCATTATCACCATTTTACGGATGGAGAAACTGAGAAATAAAAAGAAGGTCACTGACTTGCCTGAAGCCATATAGCAAATAAAAGATAGATCTGGAATCAGCTAGGACAGATTTAGATCTCTTGCGGATTTGCACTGTTGTAACCATTGATTTCCGTGGAATTCTTCCGGATTTAAGTCAGATTCAGACCTTAGGTGTTGCTCTGTCCCTTAGAAACTGCCTCCATGTAAATTCCATTTGGAACACGACTGAGTTAGGCACGAGAATTCAGGGGGAACGTTTGGTGTGCATGTGCTTTTCAGAAGACAAATTATTGCAAAACTTCAAGACTGTGTTGGCTCGTGATGCTCTTTTTGTTCTGTCCGTTACAATGTCATCTGTCGCACCAGCATAGCTCCCTAGTTGGTTTTGGGTATTGTTTCTGTAATGAACAATTTCCTCATGTCTAGTGCAGCTTTTGTTGCTGCTCTCTGAGAAGCGCTACTTACCAGATGTCTCCGACCGAAGCCCTCAGTTTGAGGCTGGAACAACCTGTGAATGAATGCGTGAGGAGGACTTCCACTCGTGTGTCTTACTTGTGCAGAAATGAAAAATTGATTGACTGTCATAGATAGAAAATCCAGCCTTTCCCTTGCGTGGTGGGAAGGAGGAGACCTGCACACAGAGGCTCTTTATTGGTTTATGTTAAGTTTATGTATGGAGAACATGTGAAGTGAAAGGAAGTATTCACTGGTTATAACAAACGTCAGGACGTTATTCCAAGCAGGTTCTCTCACAATTAACAAAATACCATATCCACCAGTCACAGTCAGGCAGAATTCACGGGAGCCCACTTGGGAAGGAAGGATATTTCAGCTTTTCTGTAGTCTGACTACTTCAGAAACGTTTTCAGGATGCCATAAAACAGACACCAATGCATGGATTGTGATTATGGCGCTTTACTGCTCACTTACTAATGTGTGCTGGTGTACACAAACCACCACCACTAAAACAATGTAGAGTTCTTGCTTCTGTGTAACTGGCCATCATCTGGATTGAGTAAGGTGCTGGTGCCTCAGGGAGCTGTGGGGGCAGCAGGCACAGAGCATGGGTGAAATTAAGAATATTTCTGCCCCACTCCCAAATTCAGGCTTCTATAGCTAGGAGGTTAAAAGCATTTCAGTGGGAACTAGCCCCACAGAGTGTGTGTGATTTGTTTAAGACTGTACACCAAATCACAGGCTGAGCTGAGGTTTAAATTCTGGAGCTTCTGCCCCTTTTTCACGTTCTGTGCAGTAATCTGCCGTGCCTCACAAGCAATATGTGCTCAAGTCTTCGCTGGCACCATAGGAAAAATAATGTTGATCCGAAGCAAATTTTAGTGGAGATGCCTGCTGTTACTTATTTTGGACCCTTTTACACGGCTACAGTGGAGCCAAGTTGGATCTCCTTCCAGGAAACAAATTTAGTTAGTTGTCGTTTTTTTTCCTGACAGAAACATAACTCTTACTTTAAATGGAATCCCTTCTGTTGGTCCACATTGCACTTACGTTTTCTTTTTACAGCCTGGATAAAATTCATGTCTGGTATAGTTCCATCAACTTCTGTGTTGTTTCACAAAGAATTAATTTGCTTTACTGTGTTAAAATACAGATTTCTGTTGTCCTACTTTCCACAGAATACAAATTCATTTTTTCCCAGTGAAGTGAAATAGTATAAAATGCAGATCTTCATTTTTATTTTGTCTACTTAACCTCTTGTGCAGGCAGAGGTACCTTTTATTTCCCTTCTTCTCTGGTAAATTATGTTGAATATATTTGTATCTAACTATATATTTAGAGAAAGTTTATGGGTGGGGGAGGCAGTAACTGCTATCTTTCTAGCTGATAGTACCTTCAGCATTTTTTTAAATGTACATGAAAGCCTTGAGCACATTCCATATTGATGATGTATGTTGTAGTTTTAATCATCTTGGGTTGTCTACTGTGAATTTTAATTGTGCTTTTGATCCAGAAATCAAATAAACAACATCCCATGCCCAGCTGAACCAAAGTAGATGCCAATGCGTGTTGGGTTGCATGAAGCCCATGTTTGTAAAATAAACAGCTCACCTGGTAACCTGACGGCTGCTGATACGGCTGCCTGCCCCACCAGCAATGGAAGCTCCCAGCTTGCTGTGGTTGGCAGCTTAGCATAAGTGCGGCTTTGCAGGTGGTTTATGTGTAGCTGAAGTGTACGGGTGAGGGATACAAACCTTAGAAGTGCTTGTTGGGGCAAAGGACAGCTCATCCTGGCAAATTATTCAGTGGCTTTTTTTCAGCTGGCTTTCCTTGTCCAATGCACGTATGCATAAGGAATTTGGGGAAGAAAAAAAATAACACTGCACAAAAGGGTTGTCCCGCAGAAGAGGAGGTTTTCTGTCTTGCCCGAGCTTTCTACTTTTGATTCTAAGGTGAGACTTGTACAGCTGCGATCCTTCCCCCTCAGCCGGCACTGGTGGCTCGGTTCTGCTCCAGACCTTGGGGTCAGTGTGAGCATCTGGGAGGTTTCCTTTATTTTCATGGGAATAATTCAGGATGATTTACAGCAAACACATGGGACTGTAACTGATAGTACATAGGCTGAGGCATATGCACACCTGCTGTATCTCTATGTGAGTATGGTGGCCTCTGTCAAACACACCTAATACAGGGACAGAACTGTCTCCTGCTGCTGTAGTACGATTTGTCAGACTTCATCTGTCACGGGTTTTAGTTCAGAAGAACTGTGAAACCCCACTGGGATTTGGCTGGACACCAATTATGGAAGGTTGTCTCAGGCAAGTCATTTCCAGCAGAAATATTAATACTTCAGTGTAAGGCACAGGTGAAACTTAATCTAGAGCAGAATGCACAGCTCAGGGCATCCATCTTGCAGAATGGTGAGCTTACGCTGGAACCAGGGGGGAAAGGATGGCCAGGGAATGGAGTGTGTGTGTCTTGTGAAAGGAGATTCAAAGGGGCTTGAATGTCCATCTTAGCAAAGCACAGTTTGGAAAGAGCTATGAATGTTCTCTATATATACAGGTAGTAAATCCTAGAGAGAAGAGATCTATCTGCTCAAGCTACGTGACAGTGAATGTGGACATGAGCTGGTGCTCTTCAGGCAGTTGTTTCCAAGAATGCTTTCTGATAGAATATCTGGAATGTATTGTTAAAAGTGAGATACCTTGAATTTAGTAATACTCTGTTCTGAGCATGTGCTTAAAGCCTGAGCCGCCTGGAGAATATTTACAAAGAATTTGCAACTCATTACCTTTGGGAGCTTACCTGCACAGTCCCAGTAGTCTATGGCTAACTCAGTCTTTTTTCATCAGCATTTCTGTCAGTAGAAAAAAGTTTAGCTTTCTCAAGTAAAAACACAATTTACTTGTAAAAAATCACATCTGTTTAAAACCAGATGTGTTGGGATTCTTTAACAGGACTGAAAACAGATCTTTCTCACAACTGGTTACCACAATTTATTTTGAACTTTAAATAGGAATTTGAAAAAGAACATCTGACAAAAAAATGAAAAAAGTATCTGAATTTTTCACAGGAAAAAAAGTCCTCAGTCAATGTCTGTTGTTCTGATCAGTGAAAATTTTGCATGTGTTTGTCAGTGAGAGGAATTTCTGATCTGCCCGTTAGATAGATCCATCATTTCTTCTCTGTTCTAGCTGCAAAACTACTTATATAGTTCATTTTTTTTCCAAGTCAGACCTTTAATGCTTATTGTTTTCCTCTGATTTATTTACTGACATTCACTTTATTATGAATTCACTTTTTCACCTCATTCACTTCCCCAGGAGTTGGACTCAATGCTCCCTGTGGGTCCCTTCCAACTGAGGATACTCTGTGATTCTATTAAAATGAATTACGGAAAAATAGAATATCCTGAGCTGGAAGGCACCCACAGGGAGCATCGAGTCCAACTCCTGGCTCCACACAGGACCACCCAAAAATCAGACCACATGTCTGAGAGGTTCTTGAACTCCAGCAAGCTCGGTGCCATGCCCAGTGCCCTAGGGAGCCTGTTCCAGTGCCTGACCAGCCTCTCAGTGAAGAACCTTTTCCTGATATCCAGCCTGACTCCCCACCCCAGTGATCATCATATTCTATGACAAGGAGAGGAAAGACAATACAGAAACATGCACAGAGAGCCTTTTTCTCTTTTCATCACTTTCTTATAAGCACTCACAAACATTCTCCTTATCATCTGATCACCCTGCAAACTTTCTACATGCTTGCTTACCTGTGTACCCAGCTTATAGATCCTGCTGGGGAAGGAGCACTTGTCCCACTGCAGCAGAGCACTGCAGGTATTCAACAAGTAATTAATATCAGCTCCTGCTGTCAGTGTTGCCAGAGCAGCAGGGGGAAGAGAGGAGAGACAAACACTGGGAACGTATAGCTAATTGTTGGAAACCAAAGTGTTCAGCTGTTAAAATTGCTCAAAGTTACGGCAAAGTGCTCTTAGGAAATAAGAACAGCATTATTTCCCTGTGTGAACTGAACTTGGAGGTGGCATGAGACGGAAGATGAGCTGTGCATATCCTGTCTTACAAACGGAATGCAGCCCCATCAGCATGGTGAAGAGATGGAGGTAGGAGTGCCATGTTTGCCAGACCCAGGGGAAGGGTTGAAGTGGGGTCTCTGACTAAAGTAATGGTGCCCATCTCCTTAAGGTGTGCTTCTTTCCAAATAACACAGGGGCTTAACTTGGAGCTTTAGTTAAGACATCTTATTGAGAGAGATTGATGGTCCATCCATTCAGCATCAGGACTCAGGCATGCTAAGCAATTCAGAGGGTCATCATCATTACTGTAACCCCTTACGTACTCATTACACCAAACACTTTTCTAAACACTGAAGTTTAGAAAAGGATCACACGCACAAGGTGAACACAGACCTTCCTAGCTTACCACTAATAGGCAGATTTGACACCATGTATATGTACCAGCCTGATTCTTTCTAAATGGTGTGACAGGAAAAGGGTTAGGTGGGCTTAGGATCTTTATCAGAAGGGGCTTTATGGGTGATGTCAAGGCAGCTGAACCAGTGATGGTGGGTAAAGGCATGAAGACCACTACAGGAGAAAATGAGAAAAGGGCAGACCAGATCAGCAGAGAAGGATGAGCAACGTAATCATCAAAAAGAGCTCATAGATGTGGGAAAGTTAGGGAGAGCCTTGAAGAGAATTGGCAGATGCAGCATCAGTGGAGGGATTGAAGGAGAGTCAGTAGGGAGACCTGAACAGTTAGGGCTAGGGGCTCCATTGTGTGTAGACAAACAAAAGGGCCGATGGACGCCCTAGATGTCCAGGAGATGGTCCCTGCTGAGACCCACATGGTATCTTACATGGATCCACAGATTGGCTCCCGAGAAGGAGGGAAAGGGAGAGAAGGGAGCAGTGGAGTTGGGAAGTGGCTGCAGATGTGAGCTGAGGGGAAAAGAACCAGATAGCACAACCTTCCTGACCCTCCATCTTTTCCTTGTGTTGGCCTTTGTGGTGCAAGGACAGTTTGGGATTCTTGGAGGCAAGATGAGAACATGATTTTGGCTGTTAGCAGGACTGAACGTCAAAGGTTGTAGATGCTGTTGTGAGGAACAGGGTTTCTGAAAAGTGTGTAGGCTGGAGTGCTCCTGTTCTGGGGACACAGGAGAAAGCAGCTGCAGCTTTTGCTGGACCATCTGCACTCAGGCTGGTGACACTTGGGAATATGAAGGGTTAGCTCTTTCTCAGGAGAAGAGATGGTTCTTCCAGAGGAAAAATGTAGCTTTGAAGAAGTAGTTTCTCTAGCTCAAAAATCTTCTGTATTTATTACTAGCTGTATATAATTGTTCTTTTTTTTCCTTAATCTTATTGAACAATTTACATCAGTATCCTGCAACTGAGAGTTCCATGGGTTGCTTAGAGATAAGCTGGAGAGTCCTATCCTTACCCATTTATAAGCTAATGCTTTTTTAAGTTCTATTAGGTGCCCTCTTGTTTTATGAAGGGCATCTGATTTCTCCTTCACACCATTCATTATTTTATATACCTCAATTCTATCATCTTTTACTGTTTTCCTTTCTAAATGAAATGGTTCTGGTCTTAATCTTTTTGTTTAGAAATGCCCCCACATGTCTCTAATCATTTTTGTTGCCTCTGGCTATCTAGCGTAGCTATCTAGCACTCCCATCATTGCGTCTCACTGGATCTTTTAAAGCTAGTTCCAAAGTCATCAGCGTGAAGGAGACTGAAGGATGGTCTTGTGGTTGAAGTACATCACCGGGAGTCCAAAGTCCTGCTTCTGCATCTCCTGCCCTGTGACCCCAGGCTAATCACTCAGCTGCAGAGATCTGCAGTTTCCCTTTTAGTCCCAGGAAACAACACTGGGAAATTTCAAGTAAAATATGTTAAGCGTTTCTCTACGCCTGGATGGAAATTCTTATAGAAGCACAACCAAATTACACGTAGTCATTTTGATTGTTTTTCCACAGTGAAGCTGCATGTGTGTTGAAATTTGTAACTTTTCCCTAACTGTTTGATTGCAAGGCGCTTGGCTGTTTTCTATTTGTTACACTGCTCTGATATTGGGTTCCAAACAAATTCAATTAAGTCATTTCTCTTTGTTATTTTATGGTGAACTTCATATGGAAAGTATGAGTTACAGACGATTTGGGCCAAACGTACACATGGCTTTCATGCATCCTTGGGGACTTGGAAAGCCAGCGCAGTCCTGCTAAGAGTGAAAAACAGAATCAAATTCCAACCTCTTAGATGCAGGACATAGCCCAGTTCTTGGAGGTGCTGGGTACCCCGCACTCCCGCTTGCACTTCATGTGTGTAGTGTCAAGACAAAGGTACTGCTGGCTTGCCTCCAGTCTAAATGAACTAATTCTCCACAACCTGTCAACTTCACAAGGAGCAGCAGACTCACCCACCTGGTTCCCTCCTCAGACACTGGCAGTCAGGCCCAGCTGTTACATATTTCTAGCACACCTCCTGCTCTCCAAAAGCCCATGTCAGGTCTGGCCCCCTCCCTGGCTTGCTGTGTCATTGGTGTTCCAGCATTTCTGACACGTGGGATCCAAGGTGTACCCTGCTATTGCAGCCCAATGCTCCAATGAACTTTATAAGCAAATGTGTTTCCAAATGTCATCCATTGCTGCAAAATGGTCATGGCTCCTCAAGGACTGGGAAGGATCTTGGAGGTGTCTGAGCTATTAGACCCACTTTTTAAAAACGTCTTTTGCTACAAAATGTGTTTAAAAGGAAGCGCTTCCTTGATAGGATGCTACTCCAGCAGAATGGCAAAAGCAAGCTACTCAGATATTTGCGGTGCAAAACCAGGGATAGCTGAATTCTGCTTTAAGCAGCACTTTTCCCTCTGGTCTTTATCCCCCTAGCCCCAAACCTCCCTCTTTACCTTAATGCCTCCCTCTCCTTTTGTGAGCAGGTAGTCAGGTTCTGCTCCCATGAATACCCAGGTGGCACTGCCTTCTGCTGATGGCTGGCTGAAGCCTCTGCTCACATTCCCATGCAGACCCATGTTCAGTCCTGTTCAGGAGCAATCTGACAAGACCCTCCTGATAACCGTGGTTGTGTCACTAGGCCTGTTTGTGTAATTAAGGATAATGCAGTGGGGCTCAGGGATTTTGTTGCATGAAGAATCTTTCCAGCTTTAAAAGACGAAAAGGGTGGTTTGGCCTTTGGTAGGGCTTGGAGGGTTTTGTTTCCCTTATGTCTTATAGCTGGCATTTTGTCAGAGCCTTCTGCTCACTAGCATTCCCACGGCACATGAACATGCTCAAAGAAAAATTTCCTGTGAGAAATCACTGGGCTTCATTAGATTTTCAAAGTTCAGAGCTGTGATCCTCTTTGCCCCTCTCCGGCAGCTGGCCCTGCCAGATTCTGACTGCTTATGTGAACATTTGATAAATCTCACTGTGGACTACATTTGCTCTTTCACCCGAGCAGTTATCACACACATTTCCCTAACACTTTAAAATTATGCCTGCCAAACATTTTCTGATGTAAAGTTAAAAGTCATCTATTACTGAAGTGATTTTTTAGCCCTCCTGGGCATGTTTTTCTTTCCTTTTTTTTTTTTTTCCTTATGTAGTTCAGATAGTTTCAAGCTCTTTTAAACAGGCTGCCAAGGGTCAGTTTCAAAATACATATCTTTTTTTAAATTTTCTGTGCCCTAAAAATACATTGGCGCTATTCTTTTCTTTTACACATCTCCTTTTAAAGCCAGAGTCTAGTGAATGTAACGTTGCCCTGCTGCAGGACTTCAGCTGCCCACAGCCAAGTGAACCCCACACCACTGTGGGGAAGTCAAGGACACTATTTCTGAAGTGACCTCCACTATGTGGTGGCACCCATCACCTCACAACTGGGGATGTGGCTTGAAGGGTGCCCCAGCTCCTACCCAGCTGCTGTGCTGCAGAGGGAAGCGGGTTCTTGCCCAGAGCTTTCCTGGGATGTGGCCAGATCAGGCATTCAGATGGGAAACGCTCCCTGCTCTCCCAGTCTAAGCTGGACCCATGTGGACTTGGTTGCTCCTTTGCAGCCCGGTGATGTGGTGTCACTTGTGGCCAACCTCCACATGCAAATGGTTCATATTCAGAGCCTTGCCTGACCCTTTCCTCATTTCTCCTTTTTCTCTTCCTGCATGAATAATACTCCTGCTTCCAATCTGTGAGCAGAAGGCAAGTTGTCAGTTCTTTCCTCCCCGACCTTCTCATTTCACCCCTTCTCAGTGCTCTCGGCATTTTTGTTTAAATGCTTCTTTTTTCCTTTAGGTTCCAGAGCTGATTGAAACTGATTAAAGCAGTATGTCCTACCATGGCAAGGAGATGTTAAAACAAAGCATATGTGTCTGTTGGTTTTAAACCAGGATTTTTCTTGCAATTTGCCCACTTGTTTAACAAACATAGTTAAGCAGGATCATAGTGGGGGGAAAAAAAAAAATGCCAACCCCCCCCCCCAAAAAAAAAAACACCAAAACCAAAGCAACTCCTCCCTTCCTGGAGAATGCCAGCCTGATAACACAGCCAGCTTTTTTCCAAAACCCTGCCAGTGCCCTTGAACTTACTGAAGCATGCTCCAGCATCAGTCTGACCAATCGTGACTTGTCATTTCCCCCTCAAAGTGCCTTGGCAGGACCTGTATCTGAAATTACATTTGCCACTTGTTTGTGTCACAACTGTGTTTCAGGCAGTATCTGGAAACGTAAAAGCTTGGGCCAGCCTTAAACAAAGAAGCTAACGCAAATGCCTCCCATCCCAGCGCAGAGCAAGAAACCCAAAACATCATACAAAGCCTTCCTGGGTGGAGAGCAAAATCTATCAGGCAGCTAACACTTAAATCGTACTGCAATTAAAATATAATCCTCTACATTTCTTGGATTTGGAGGGAGGAGAGGGTTGGAAAGAAGTACCAAAGAGGAAACTAGTCAGAAGTGAAGACATTACAGTCCTTAGCCTCAGCATGGAACTACTTAGGCATACCATAATTGCATCACAGAAGGTATGCATACCCCGAAACCAAAAAGGAAGCAGGAAGGCAAGAAAAACAAACACAGTATGATGAACCAAACAGGTAACCTTCAGGAAAAGGAAATCTAGCCCTGGCTAACCCGGCAGAAAGGAACGTAAACTGGCAAGGAAAAGTGAAAGATGGGAAACAGGAGGACTGAGAGGAAGTTTCAAAAACAGACAGACACATTTCTAGAAACAAATGAGAAGTACTAATACGTGAAAGAGAATTGGTGGATTTGCTAGATCAAAGGGGCAATTAAAAAATGACAAGTGTATTGCAGAGCCTACGTTATATCCTCCCATCAGTCTTTACTATTCACTCTACATATTTTATTTAATTACTAAAGATGAGGTCCTATCAAACGTTGAGGTATCAGAAGAGAAACTGCAGGACTGACAAGCTAAAGTAACAAACCTCCCAGAGCAGATGGCATTAATCAAGGCTGATAGCTGTTAAGAAAATCATGCAACTTTCCCTTAGAAATGGACTGTTCTGCTGTAGCAAATCAATGGAGCCTGTTAAGTATTTTACTGTAAAATTGAGATCATCTCAACCTCATGATAAGGAAGGAGGAGTGAAATACAAGGTAGTAAGTTATAAAACGTGCAGCCCAACATGACAGATCCAGTGAAGGAAGAGCATACCATCCATAACTTCCTAAAAAAACCTTGAAGTCTTTCAATGAAGCCGTGGATTAAGCAGAACCGTTTGACACACATATTTTGGAAAGTCTGATAGCTTTTCTCAACAGATGAGAAAAATGTTATTGTTAAGAAAATCTAGCAGCCATGAAGTAAGATGCAAAATTCTGTCCTGATGTCTGATTTAAAATAGAAAGCAAATATCGCCAGAACAAGAAGTGAAAGGTCAGTGAGGTTAGCAAGGATGGCAGCAGAATACCCCTAGATTGACCGTAGGGGTAGTCTTTAATACTTTGATCAATTATCTGAACTATAAGGTGGGGTATTTGGATGTAACAAAATCAAGATTTTCTGTCCCTTTGGGCACCCAAGGCGAGACAAGACCAAAAAACCTGGGGACCCAAATACAGCTCTGTGAGGAGGGAAATGAAATTCATTTTGCATCTTTGACAACACAGGAAGTGACAAATGTGAGAAGGAATATTCTGAGTTCTCTGAATATGCCATCAGGTTAAGACAAACCTCTTAAAGCTTTATTCCACGTGTCACATGTGGTGCGTGGCTGCTAAAGGCAGCACTGCAGCAGTGGGCTGCAAGGGCAGCATGCGGGGCTCCTCACCCTGTGCTCATATGTTCGGCCCCA
Source organism: Penelope pileata (assembly GCA_013396635.1). NCBI lineage: Eukaryota > Metazoa > Chordata > Aves > Galliformes > Cracidae > Penelope > Penelope pileata. The sequence continues at coordinate 29,136 of WBMW01004529.1, read as the reverse complement.
GGGCCAGGGCTGTACAAAGCCTGGCTGCCAGGGAGAGGGCTTCAGACCTGAGCGAGCAGGTCCTGTGACCCTGCTGGGCAGGAGTTAAAAGTAAACACAGAAGGGACCCAAAATGGACTAAGGAGGAATGCAGAGGCATGGGACAGTAGTAGCTTGTAACAAAGAAACCTGTGTTATCCCTGAAAGGTTCACTGAGCTTTTCTGTATTTCTGTGGAGACTGACTGCAGCCATCACTCCTGCCTGTTTCCATCTGTTTCCCTACTTTTGCAAACTGACACAGCCAGGGCAATGTTCTCTTGAAGTTGAGAAATGCAACAAAACATAAAGCCTGAAAGTCTGAAATGGTTAAGAGGAATTATTTTTTGCTACAAAATGGAAGCTCCCTGATGCAGGACACAAGCAACAGTAAATCCCTTTTTGCTCAGCATGGCCTGGCACAGCAAGGTTCGTCCAGGCTGGACCCTGGGAAGGGAAAGGAGAGAAGGCTGAGCAGAGACTGGAAAATACTGGGGAAATGAAAGGGGGCAGGGAAGAGAAAGAGGCGCAGGAAAATAAGGAAGGCAGAAGAGGGGGTAAGAGAGGAAAAGGATAAGAGCTGCGCTAGGATGTAGTCAGAATGCAGTCGCTACCATGGCTCTTCGAGCCATCCTCTGGAGGTGAGGATCTCTTGAAACAAATCTGGAAAAAGCCATGTCTAGCAGCACCAGTATTACAGCTGAGATTTTTTTCACTTCAGTGTTTCCTTAGAACTATGTATTTTTGGAAAATGTGATGCTAGAGAACAATACAACTTTAGCAGACACGTAATGAACTTCTAGCAAAAATTGTGGAAGGAATTCTAGGCTATAGGATATTTATAACCAAAGAAAATCTTTTGGTTCTGTTTCAAATCTAGGACAGAGTGCCCAAGTTTAGCATGTGAAAGCATAATCTATTCCCATGTCCCCCCCCCTTTTTTTTTGTTTCCAGTGCGAAACTGAAGTCCATCCATGAAGTGCTGATCATCCCACAGATTTCTGGTATGCCTCACATTGCTTTTTAGCACTCTGGAACAAAGCTGTGATCCATTTTTAAGGATGCTGTGTCAAACACCTCATACCTTTTATCTACAAAAATCATCAAATTTCGTAATCCGGAGATTTTTTTCACTGTTGTTTATGTATTTTCCTTCCCTTACTCCTGTAGTGATCAGGTTCTGCTGCAAAATTACTGGTAAAAAATGTTTAGTTCAGTATGTGGTTATTTGATTTTTTTTTCATTTCTGGAGTGGGCAAGAAATGGAGAGATGAATGAGGAGAAATCCTGGTTTGTGGAAATGAACAGGACATGATTAAAGCACAAAGAAAGCTCCTTTCATCTTAGGGCACATAGAATATTTGTGGGATGTGAGGATTACAAGTTTCTTGTGAATAACTAGAGTTCAAAATGCTCTTATTGGTAATTTTGCAGCTAGTAGCACTTCAGGGTCCAAGAGTCACCCAGGGAAATTATAGATAAGGAAATACTTTAGAGGAGAAACTAACGTTTATTGTGACACAAGTGACAGTGGAGAAAAAGAAAATAAATTTTGTTGACAGATACAGTACATTCTTTAGTCTAGTCTGTAAGATAAGAAATAATAATACAGCTCCTCTGCCTAACCTGATCTACAAATAAAAAAGGACTGAATTCCTACACTTCTCCCTGGTACTAAAGAGTGACAGTATAGGTAAAATATTGGTGACTTCAGAGTGATATTGCAGAACAATGACACTTTTCTGTTGTTTAAGTAAACAGAAGTGAGAGTTATATTTTGCCCTTTTTAATCAGTGTCCCCAGTGGATGCTTCTGTCCTGGCTCATCCAGAGCACTTTACAGGAAACTGCATTTAAAAGCCTCATATTTGATATGTGGTTTTGTGTAACAGAACTGATTATATTAGATGCAAATCACAAAACTTGAGAGTGACAAGATGCCAGGCTTTACAGGGGCTGCCAGAAAATAGGAAGCATGCCATATGTGATGAACTTCCCACCAGCCCTTTTACAGAGACTTCTAGGGCCATACCTATTGCTATGTGTATGTAAGAAAGTGAGGGGAGAAAAGAGAACAGCCAGATCACAGCTGTCCATTCTGTTTGCAAGGGCCAATCATGTAATCCTCATAGGTGGGTGCATGTCTTTAAATATGTTCTGAGTATTAATGAAATTGGCATTCATGTCTACCAGCCACAAAACGGCAATGTGACTGTTCAGAGCATCCCTCACTGTCCCAGAGTTTCAGTGGAGGTGGCCAAAAACTCACAGAATTAGACATGCTGGACAAAACCTGCCACATTTAGCTGTGTATGGGGAGTTCCACCATTTCCTTGGCTACCTATTATGTTTGTAAATAGATGTTCTACTGAAAGCGTTAATAAGTGCTATCAGTCACTTCTTCGATCCACAGACTGGATCAGATTAAAACTGTTTGCCAGGTAGAAAGTGCAGCTGTGTCCTGGTAGGCTGGGAGTCACTGTCCCAGGGCAAAAAGCTGAATACCTGGGTCTGTCCAGAAACTAAAACAGCATTCCCTAGTCACACATGGGGGAGAAAAGGGTTGCTCAGTGCACCATGCACTTATGAATAGATACAGGTAGGCAGTAAAGCAGGGAGAAGTGGTTTTGTGCGCTATGCTGGGTGAAATGAGTGAGGCAGGCTCCCAGAGGACACAGGTTTACCCGGAGAGGCAGCCTTGGAAACTGTGAACACTCTCATTGTGCTCGGGAGAAAGTGTCTTTTCTGCTATGAGTAGATGGCAACAAAGGATAATTTTAAACCATGATCATTTGAATGGAATAACCACAAAATAAGATGATAGTAGTAATCATAATGGCCATCTCTTCCACGACACTTTTTATCAGCAGATTTCAAAGCCTCTAACAAATGAGGTATTTAACTTTGGATGCATTTTGCAGAGATGCCGCCCAGAAGATGGAGTGGCCTATCCAAATTCAGCTAGGGGGCATCTGGCTGAGTCAGGAGGAAAAACCAGAGTGCCAGCCCAAGGAGAAAGGCTCCCTCAAAGCACATAGAACCAAGGAGGAAAGGGAACAAAATCTCTGCATTTCAGCACTGAGAAGCATTGCTGCCTTGTTCACCCTTTGTTTAGAGTATTAGTACATAGATTTTTTAAAAGATGAGGATTTAGCTAATTGCTGAGCTGTCCCTGCAGTTCCTCTACATGGTGAAAACAAACACTCGAACCAGTCTCTCTTGCCAACTCAGTTACACCAGGTGGATGAGTGCCACAGATCACACCTCAAAATCATAGCAAATTTGACACCACACAAGAAACTGTAGCACAGTGCAGAGAACTGCTCGCACAGCAGTACTGCCCAAATGCCAGATTGCTCTGATCCCTGCTAGGAGCGATGCACACAAGACCCAAACAGGAAAGCCTACAGTTGCTGCCACCAACTGCTCAAATCTTTCCATCTCTTTTAAAATAGTCTTGCCTAATTCATTTTTTTTGGGAAACACTGCTGAAAAAGGATACAGAAATACTTGGCCACAGTCTTTGAGGGATGGGATGACTGAGTCCTCTCCTTAGAGGAGCTTTGACTACACCTGTTTGTGTAGAGCATAGTAAATAGGGCCATTCTCAGTAATCCTTTCCTACCATGGGCACTGGCTGTGAAGGACAGGTGATCTCATCTGAGACACCCTCACTGAAAGATGAAGAGATTCAGAAGTAGTGTAGAGAGGGATGTATTGTCACGTTAATGGTACGAGTTTGACGCGTGGCTAGTTGGGGTAGCCCTCCTGTCGAGTCAGGAGGTTTCTAAACTCCTCAGAGAGGAGTCAAGGTGTGGCTAGGCCCAGTCTTACTCTGAGACTAGGTCAGTGGTTTATGTCTAAGGGAGTATGTGCGTAGCCACCTACCAGAGTCAACATTTGCCTGTCAGAGCCCTCACAAGGACTTCCGCTGAGACAGTTTTGCAAAGTTAATGGTAGATGGTTTCTGAGGTGACAGATATAACAGATTTGGAATTGTAATTGATAAACACACTAGCTGCATTAGTACTAAATATCATAAGGCCAGTCAGTAGTTAATTAAGCTCTATTAACAGTTCACCGAGTATGATCTGCAATGTAACAGAGGTGCAATTTCTTACCAAAAGAGGCATCCCTGCTAATGGGCAAGAAGGATGAGTCGGACCTGTCGATCCACTCAAGTCCATGGAGCATCCCCCTTTAATGAAGTGTTGGCAAGGGACCCAGCTTTATACTCTTGACAAAATGGGACTGAGCCATGTGTGAATTTCAGCACAAGCAAGTCCAGTAGTTTTCTACACATATGTATGTGAAGAACGTGTAAGGCTTGGACACTTACACCGGTGACAGCTTTTTTCTAATAGTTTAGAGAAAGTTGTACTAAATGTCTACTGGAAGTCTGAAGCAGGGAACTCTTCAGAGCAAGTCTGAAGGCTCTGCCAATTTGAAAGATGGACCAGGGCTACTGGGCTTTCCATGGATATCAGTCGCCCTAAAAGTCTGTAGCATGGGATGACAACCTGAGCCAGGTGAGCTCCTCAGGAGCTCTGGAACATCCATAGTTGGCACAACAGAGTTTAGGTGAAAGAGATGCCTTTGCAAACCTAGTTTGCCTTCACCTAAAGCAATGACCTTAAGTTTGAGCTGCTGAGTGTCTGTCTTTTCCAGAATCTTTAGCATTTTTCTAGCATCCTGCTCCAGTTGCATGCAATGAGTGTTCAGCTCTTTCACAAAAGAGATCTGGATCTTTGGTTTGGTTTAAGTGACTAGCCCAGTATCCTAGCATAGGATCTTTGTGGCACAGACAAGGAAGGAATCAGAGAATGTATCCTAAGCTCCAGGCAAATCTGTCAGACTACAGATGCCTGTTCAATGAATCCCATCCATCCTGGGCACTGAACGAGGCAAAGGCCCTGTAGAAAAGAGAGGATGTGATTAGATCATTAAGTGCAAAAGAAAATGTGGCAGTAGGAAGAAGAAGCATAGCCACACTGGCTTTAGTCTAACTAGCGAGGAAGCAGCTTTATTGTAGATACGACTGTATGGAAGACCTCAGTGTTGAGTGACTTGCATTGATGTCATGCCCTTAGTTTGTTGAGCAAATTTACCATATTCCACTTGGTGCCCACAAATCCTCAACAACGAAATAAAAGCAGAATCCATCCTCAGATCAAAGCGTAATCATATTCCTGCTGCTTTATCTCATTCTATTTACAGTATGCACGTATGATCACACAGGGTAGGCATGACCTCAAATACCAAGGCACTGCAAATAACATACTGGTTGGTCAGGAAATGTACACATTTTTAAAGTTCTGTAAGCTCTTTGCTTTTCATCATTATGCAGTCTTAAAAATATCATCTATTTCAAAATTCTTACAGTAGTATATCTGTGTATCTCTGTATTTTAGAGAAACCCTGGCATTATGTCCATAAGGCACAAGTTAATCCATGTTAATCATTAACTAACTCCAGAACAATGGCATGTGAATAGAAATTCTCTGTGGATATTGGACCTCATTATTTTGTTCCTGTTGCAGCAGTGACCTCACCATTTAGGCTTGTACGGTCTTCGTGTTGTCTAACACCATGCCGTGGAAATTGAGGTACTGTAGGTTTATAAACATGGTTATCAATTTCTGTGTGCATTAGTAGAGGTGGTTTTTTTTACATCAGATGGTTTTGTAAGACAAAGGTTGCAAGATGTCACTCTAAACTTTAAGTCAGAAGGCAGGGTCAGTGGTGTATCTCAGAAAAAAGAAGTGATATCCATTTGTAGCTACACAGGGCTTTGAATCATGGTGGTTGTCTCATAGGAAAGGTGACTTGTGTAGGTCATCTTCACAACAATGCAACTGCAATAATGGCGGTGAGACTATCAGTACCATTGTTGGTCAGAACAAAATTAAAACTCTTGCCATTGATCAATCGCATTAATAAAACTGTCAAGGTTAAGCCAGTCCTGAAGTGGTACGAGAAGCCTAGTAACAGAGAAAGGAAGAAACATGAGAGGTCTGTTACAGGTCTGTAGTTGGTCATTTTGTATTAGTTTGTTAGTAGATCATTGGAATTTCTCGTAGTAAATACTTTCGTAGTGACAATTGTGTCTGATGAAACTGGAGAAACTAAGGGGACGTAAAGAAGAGCACTATGCAATACCTATCATTTCTCCAGTTCATGGTGGTAAAAGTTCAAAGGGGGCAGAGAAGAAGCAATGGTCTGAAAATAAACTGAGGAGGAAGGAAAATCGGGGAAAATGAGGCAGATGAGAACAAACTAAAGAATCACTTGATCGTTGATATGGGTGAGAAATGTCAAATAAATGTCCTTAGACTGCCCAGAGCCCAGGTCAGGGTGAAGATCAAACTTTCAAATGTTTTCCATCAATGCCCTGTCCATCCCACCGTCTGCCCCCAATCCAGCCATCTACCCCCAGTCATCTGGCAGCCCTTCAGCAGCCCTGGGAGTTGATAAGAGGAAGGGGCATCTGAGTCTGTGATTTCTGTGGCTCAGAAGATTAATTTCCCTTCATTTAAGAATTCATCTTTTTTACAGTCCTAAGGATGACTGCTCAAATGTTCTTAATTGTGTGTCTGCTTGCCCGATGGGAAATGTGCAAGAGCATTTGGGGTCTGTGGCTTTCGTACATGGCAAATGGCAATTAACAGAACAAAATCTGCCTCTGGCAAATTAACCTTGCACAGATTCTAGAGGTTTTTTCCATCAGTTTTGTTTTGAAGTGTTTTTAATTGCTGAAGCACAGGAAATTGAGGTTATAATTTCAAAATGTTTGTGGGGTTGGAATCCTTCTTCCCTGTCAGGTGCACGTATTTTCTAGCCCTCCTTTCCCGCCTGTATTTGCCTAGGTATTGGCCTGCATCCTTTAGTGTGTATTGCCTCCGATGTCTGACTCATTATGGCAACAGAAGCGCTGATGCCAGGCCCAGAAGCAGTACTTAAAAACCTGCTCCTTCAAGCTCACAGCTAACCCAGTTTGCGGCAAATGAAAGAAATGCAATCATTTGGCACCTTGTCCATGCATCAGTTTTGAAACATAGGACCTTTCTCCTCTGCTTTTCTGAGAGCCTTTTTCTATTTGACTAGGCTATCACAAAGACCACTAACTCTAGGGTGTGGAGTTTAATGCTTTGGAAGGAAATGACTGGTTTATTGCATTCTTTCTTGGGTTGCCAAGCCTCTTTCCCCCACCTCACCTCCCAGTATACTCAGAGTCTTACATCCAGGAACGAAGAGACTCTCAGATTTCAAAGGGGGAAACAATCTTTCTTAGCCCTTATGTTTGGGTTGGAGGGGGAATGGACAGGACAGTGGGAGAAGAGTAAGGCACAACAGGACTTAAAAACAGACAAAATGAAATCTGAAAGTTCAAAACCAGAAGATAAGTGAATTCCTCCAAATATGCTACTTAAAAAATAATCAGGCTTTTGTTTTCTTTCCTCGTGCTTTGTTTGGGAACATCTTCTGGTTGTGAATACTTGGGGCTGGCAAGGCTTGGGCGCCGTTGTACCCAAACACTTGCAACGACACAGGCTGAAAGCATGGAGGTTCCCCTACACATGGCTGGGGAGATCAGTGCTGGCAGACTGCCGTGGTGCCACTGCAAGCAGAGCATCACACTTGTTCCATGTCGTGTGCCAAGGTGGGGAGGTGGAACCTCTACCCAGAAAGTGGAAGAGTTTGGTAAAGGAGGGTGAGGATCATCGTGTCCTTCCCACAGATATGAGCATTATGATCATTTGTTTGCATGACCCCATAAGAACAGAGCAGCCAGGGATTCTCCCTGAGACGTGTGGGAAGGCCATCCATCCATCCATCCTGGAACATACACACAGCTCAGAGAGGAAGGGGTTTTTTCTCTTCCTCTGCTTTGAAGCTGTCAGACATGCAGTATTCTCCTGCCTGTTTTCAGGGAATCACAAAGGAAAAGAGGTAAAGCAGCAGGAAGAGACACTAGAAGAGATGTACAGGGTAGCTCTGCGCATCAGCTCAGTGTATTTTCTGCCCTACCTTTCTGCCTTTCATCTTCCTCATCCCCACAAATAGAGATACAGGAAATGGCTCAGGCAGCTGGGCGGGTGCCTCTGCTGATTCCTGAAGAAAGAACGGGTGGTGACAGAGAGTGCATGGGAGAAAGAATGAGGTGATTTGGACAGAGTGAAGAGAAGACTTTTCTGACCTGGGACTGTTGTGTAGTATTTCAGTTACCTAGGTGTGATGCACAAGGGAGAGGGGAAAAATGGGGAGTTTCTCATAGAAGAACAGCAGCAGAAAGGAGAGTGCCAGGCACAGAATGTTTGTCAGCCATTTTTACCAGCGTAGGACCTAACTGTTGAGAGTGGCAGTTAGGAGAAAAAGCTCTAAGGGATGTAAGACAAATTTCCCCATGACTGCATTTAATTGGAGTGAACAGTGAGAAAGAGGTAGGTTTCATATCCCATTGGGGATTGCAAAACAGGAAAATCAAGAACCATTGGTGTGCCTTAAAACCAGACTTCCCATTCACTTTTGGGGCAGAGCTACCCTGCCTGCCAGCAGTGACATTTGTGTGGCCTCTGCAAGATGTGTGCCATTTGGCACCACTTTCTAGAGCCCTTATCAGTGTCCTGGGAGAAATCCTGTCTTGCCTTTGCAGGCACAGCAAATTTACTTTGGTATTGCCTGGGACACCAGTGGTTTGACTTGAGACAAGGTCTCTGGAGGTTTTGAGCAGACCTGACCAGAGGCTCTAGCAGTGCAGAAGGTGCCCAGGGCAGCAGATTGCCATGGGGATAAACCCAGCTGGGCCAGAGCCCTAGGAAATGAGGCTTGCTCCTGCAGCTTACCAAGGGAGAGTCACTACTGGAAGGGAAAGAGCCAGCTCCTGCCTCTTGCCAGCTGTGAGACGGAGGAAGCCTGGCTCTATGGCACCCTTCATCTGGCTCTGTCACATCTGTCTGCCACTTCCCTCCCTTTTCTGTGTCAGTGCTGGGGCATCCATCACTGGGGCAGTAAAGTTCAAATTCAGTGGTGCTCTTGAGAAGACTTCCCCTGTATGGAGCTCACAAATACATTCTGTATGTACTTACGCATCATCAGGGCTATAGAAATGCTCCCACAGTGACTCCTTCTGTCCACTAGGACAGCTGATGGGAAGAAAATTCAGGCAGCCAGACCACATCTTCTATTAAATGCTCCTCAGCAAAGTATTGGATGAATGGCAGAGAGTCTGACAACAGGATGGCTTTAGGGCTATAAAGGCTTAGATAATTGCCAACAGGCTTGTGGGACATGAAAGGATTGTTGGAGTAAAACACATCCTGAAAAAGAGCAATTTTAGAACCACCTGAAGAAGAGCAATTTTGGAATCACTTCATGTGGTGGTCCAGCACCAGCTCCCACCTTCTCCTGTCATTCACCCTTATTCTACCTTTTCTTCTTTGGCTGACCTAAAGCAGCCCTCACATCGTAGTACCAGATCTTTGGGACAGTGGTTCCAAAGGATTAAGAGAGGACGCCCTTGAAGAAAATACCCATCTGTTTGGTCTGGGTTCCCGGTGGCTTTTTCTGTTTGGTTGGTTGGTTTTGAGTGGGGAGTTCTTTACTCGAGAATTGTCCATGGTGAAATTGTGTTTCCGTCTGTTATGCCTTTACAAGTCAAACCAATTTTTGTCAAACCAATTGTCATGAGTCCATGCTGAGCTCCCTCTGATAGGACTGGTTTTGCAATCATGGTGGGAGATTTTCCAGAGTTCCTCCTCTCTGCTAGAATATCTAGAATCTGAGCTCTGTATCAACAAGGGAACGTGAAGATCTCACATATATTACTATGGCACATCAGCATCCTCACTGTTTACTGAGAACGTCCTTTAAAAATAAAATAGTAAGCTGAATGACAGCTGACTACACAGAGCAAGGGAGCTTCCTATCTCTCCCAAGAGGAAACTAAGCCAAATTTGTAATGCAGATTATTCTACCGGAAAGTCTTTAACTCTTGTGCCCAGATTACTAACATTTTCCCCCAAGGTGTATACATTTTGCAGTGAGCACAAACAGCATGGCATAGATCACCACGAAGTCTCAGATGACTGCAAACAGCTGAGACTCGGTTCTCCTTTGCCCAGCCTATTTGCCGAGCCATACTCTGTTGGCAGATTCCTGTGTTAACCCAGAACACAAGAACAGTTCTCATGGTAGGACACAAAAGAAGAGGTACAACCAGTGATCTTAGATTTGAGATTTTCTTTCCATTACTCTTGGAGTAATTCTTGAAGTACTGCTTTGTAGTAATTGATAATTTCCACGTGACAAATGTGTCTTCTTCGTTATCCAGTTGACTGTTTTCAAACTCATTATTCCAATACAATATAATTACTGCCCATTTCTGTGGACTGATTTGTTGATTCAGTGACGTTTTAGGTGCACTTGAGGGAAAAGATCCTCTTTTAGTTGTGTGTAAATCTCTCGTGTCACCCAGATCAGAAGAATTACCTATATTACCTAGAATTACCCATATTCATTTAATTTTTCTTATTTACATTAGCCTATTTGTAGCTTGGTTTATTATTAGTATTCAATTTTCAAACATATTCAAAGTTGTTGAACATTCACAACTTTTTACTGTTGGTGTTTCATGTCTTTTTGGCAAAGACCCTTCATGCAGAAAAGTCCTAGCTACTCTTGAAGTAATTGTTTATTCATAAGACTTTGTGAAACTATTCTAGGGCCAGTATCTACCACCTTTGATTACAAAGCATGCTACGTGGATTTCCTCATGTACTATGTGGAGGAGACTAGCCTGATATTAATATCACAGTACTTACATTCAGAGTATGATGAAAGATGCTGAGTTTGACTTTTCTGAAGCATTCATAGAGTGAAAGCTCCTATTGCAAATTTATTTCAGCATTCTCTTTTTGACTAGCAGATGAAGACATAAAAATGTGTGCAGAATCATTTAGGCATTACTCCACTAAGATGTCCAAAAATATTGAAAAAGATCTGTTTTGGTATATGTCTTGTTTTAATAACAGTCACCCAGCTTAGATAAAGCCTCAGAGACTGGACAGCCATGCAGAGAGCCTGCACAAAACCAGAGTTCATCAGCCCATTGCCTTGGTGGGTTCCCTGGCAGGACAGATGCCATGAGGTATCATCTAAGAATTGTCTTCCTGTAGTATTTCAGATGTGGCCAAAGCCAGGAAGTGTATAGGCATGTTAAACAGATCTCACCTCCATGGGTGCTAATTAGAGCTGCTGACTCCAGTGGAGCATCAGAATTTTTGCAGTTTATTTAGTAGCATGTGCGGTTCTCTTTACCTAGTGCTAATAAAGCTGTGCACTGGTGATCCAACTGGAATTCAGAAGACAGAATCCTGTCCATCCCAGTTTGGGATCTGACAAGCTCATTTGAAGTGACAGGTTAACAAATGGCATCTAGAACTGCCTTCACAACAAAGTACTCGTCCTGAAAACACTGCAGAATAATCCAGATAGTTTGATTCCTTTAGCTTCACAAACACAGCTCCTGTAATTCTACCTCTTCACTTTACATTTGACCAAGATTCCTAAATATTTATGTGTCATTACTTTCTGATAGGCTAAGACTAGCTCTTAGGGAGTGTTACTAAACATTTTAGTGTCATTCAAGCCCAATATATCTTGCTGAAAAAAAGAAAAGCTCTAGAATTTGGGAATTTTAGTGAAAATTGAAAGAAGAACAGAGCTAATTAAATGCTGTACCTAGTGCTGGGCAGAATAATCCAACTGGAATTGCTGAAAACACAGTGGAGCAGTGGGAGTTTTTGTTAGAAGACTCCTAAACATGACATCTAGCTGGTTTTAGAGGCAGATATGGAGGTAAGAATATGTAAAGCCCAGAAGGATGTGTATTCCTCCACTCTTCAACCAGTGTGCTGGAAAGACCAAAGGTCAGGTTTTCAGAAGAACGCTGTGTTCACTAACTCTAATTTAATTATCTACATAAGTAGCCATGTTTGCAAATGGCTAAGCACCAAGCAGCTCCCATGGAAACCATATCAGGTGCAAGCCTCTTTGAAAGGACAGCTGCTTTAAATGCCTATACAACAGTTTTCGAAAGCAGAGACTTTCTAGAAACCAGAGCAAAGTTGTTGGTTCTGAGAATTGGATATTAATTGCTTATGGTAGTTTCTTGTGATTCTTTCATTCTTGAAAATATATTCTCAAAGATATGGCAAAAAGCCTTGTGCAGCATTTGGCTGGTGTGGTTTTGTTTGTTTGTTTGGGATTTTGTTTGTTTTTTAATATATATACAGAAGTCTTGAGAGGAGAGGAGGTCAGTAATTCAGACACTTGTCAAGAAAGCCAAGGCACGTTGCTAGCTCATTCCTCCCAGGCAGATTGGGAAATCCCATAAATGCCAGCAAGCAGTGCTCAGAATAAGAAGTCTATCTTAAAAATCACAGGGATTTCTCCATTCTGAAATTACAGAACTATGCTTCTCCATCTAATTCCCAAGTTTTTACAGAGCAGTCAGTCATTCGAGGTTTCAGACTTTTCTTCCAAACACTGATTGCCAGCCCCTCCGTTCCAGCATACGGAGGAGGAAACTTCAAAAACCCTATCATGAGACTGTGAACTGGCAACCCTGTTATCAAGATGTTACTGCCAAGGCCAAACTCATAGGAACGACCTTGGAATAAAGGCCCTATTATCTCTCACTGGTTCTTCAAACTCTCCATCCCCCAAGAAGCCTCACAATTGGAATAGGACGCCGGGCTGTTTGGAAAGAGATTAAATTGTTCACAGCTGCCTGGGAATTAACAAACTTCCTCTCCTTTATGGTGGAATGCAGCATATTTTTGAGCCAGGTGGAGGACGGCATGTGAGGTTCTTATAGGACCCGGAGTTGGCACGAAGAGCAACATTTTCATGTCTGCACATATATCTGAGTTACCAGGGCTCAATAATAATTTTCTGGCAGATTACTCCTGCCCTACAGCAGGTTTCTGTGATCACTAAAGCCAGAATGAAAGCAATGGGTCTGGATTTCACACTTCATATCCTTCCACACTGAAGCTTTAATTTTAAAAACTGTTTTTTTCCCGTGACACAAATCAGCAGGAATGAGTGTGACAATACACAGGTAAACAGCCGAGGAAACTGCAGGGACAGTTCTGTAACAGGCGAAGTGGCAGTCCCGTATCTTCGAGGAAATTTTTCTGAATAACTTGATAAACCTTTGCCAAGGTTGCTAATGGAGAGATTGTACCCTGTAAATTGCAAATGTGATCTCGTTTTGTTCGAGGCAAAAGAAAAGCTTATGTTATTTTCTTGCTTATTTTTACAATGCTCATTGATCCTCAGAAGCAGTGTCTTTACTGTCAAATAGCTACCTGCCTGTAATTAAATAGTTCAGTCCACGAATGTGCAAAATGTCAGCTCTGAGGGTTTTCTAAATGATTTTTATTTATTTGAGGACATCTTCAGTTCTGTGAAAAGAAACTGAATTTTAGCCTTGATCATTAAATAAGGAAAACCTGGGTTATGCACAGCTTAGTCCTTCACAGATATAAAAAGGCAAGGCTATTCAAAGGATGTTCAAAGGCAAGGATGATTCAAAGGCAAGGATGGACAAAGAATGTGTTGTGTTTAAGCATTCTCAACAGCAGTAGAAGTAATTCTTTGGTAATGCAAAGTGCTAAAAATACACCGATGCTCACCAGCTTCAGGTGTTTTTCATCTGCTTTAGTATCATCTGATACTCAGAAAACAAGTATACCCAATGCATTCCAGTTTTTTCACTAAACCTTGTAAGTTTTCTTTGTCTAGAAGAGAATAATTTCAATTTTTTTTTTTTCCAAGGATTTACCCTCTGTTACTTGAAGTACAGCTTTCTATTGCAATTTGTGTTTTCTGTTCTCTTCTACACCGTGCCCACTGGTTTCAAACCTCAAGAGAGAGTCCTGACAATACGCTGAAGATTTTACCACAAGTTTTGATCTGAAATTACACACTCATGTAATTTGTGAAAGTACTTTTGCAAAAAGATGAGTCAAATTGAAATCAGGCACAGCTAGTTCTGCTCATCTAGTAATGTTGTTCTGCTCCATTCTGCAACCATTTTCTTGATACGAATCAAATCAGCGACTGAAAGAGGCCATGGCAGGGGTTGGTGGTAAACATTCTATACTTTGCTGTCCCTGTGTTCTTCTTCCACGTCATCTATGAATGCATTCCTTTCTTCTCAAACACTGCTTTACAAGTGAGCGTGATCTGTGACACAGACCTTATGTAGATGGTTCCTGTGCATTTAGGTCTCACAGCATAACTAGAGGTCCTTCAGCATCTCATCATGGAGAAGGGAATGAGGAATTCCATTGTTAGGACCAGAAACCACTGTGGCCCAGTAATGGTTTGAAAGAAAATAGGTGCAAAAATTGCACAGGTCAGCTTTGAGAACACCCTACCAAATGAAATGGGGGAGAATGAGGAGAGGGGCAGAAAAACTAAGCAGTGGTTTTTGATCGTAGGTTCCCACTCTGGCAGCAGAAAGGTGGGCAGGGAGACAGCCTCGTGGGGCTGTGACACTTGTGGACAGGGTGGTGTCACGCTCTGCGTGCTTCGTTTGAACTCACCCAGTTCTAAAGTTGCTTAAACGGGGTTTGTGTCAACCCAGCTGAGACAACTCAATCGAGGGAAGAAAATCCAAGTAGACAGGCCATTGGTGCTGGGGTTTTTGCTACATAAATACCTGAAAAGGAATTTCCAAATCCACTATGACACAGACATAATACTGGTGGAAAAGGGGAATAATCAGTTTATTTCAGTCACTAAGTCAAAACAAAAGTATATTGACAGAAAATTCACGGTGTAAAGAGGCTCTAAGGCCACTAGCCGGCAGTGGGAGGAAGATTCCCTTTTCCAGGCAGCGCCGAAGGCCAGCTGCTGCCCTGTCCTCAAGGACCTCGAGCAAAGCTGGGTGTGAAGGAGTGGGTTTGGGGTACGTTCCCGCATGGGATCGGGGCAGTGAACCCCACCCTAGAGGGCACAGGGGCTCTGGCTCACTCCCTGGGAATGGAGAAAATAAAGAAGATAAGAAGTCAAACCCACACCATGCTGAAACAAGGTGGAAAGTGCATTTCTTCTCAGTCTCAAAAGCAGCATTTTGGTTTTAGTTGTTACACTGTGAGAGTTCAGGTTTTTCTTCCTTTTTTTCTATGGGAACATTTAAGAAATCTCCTTCTTAGGAAGCACTGCTGCTGTATAACTGCTCCTTCCTCACTGCATCTATAGATTTCATCCAGCCTGCTTTGACTTCCAGCCCCAACTTTTAGTTCAAAACAAACTTTTATTGTAAGATTATGAACGGAAAATAGGATTTTGAGAAGTCCCTATCCAACAGAGTATTAATTTATGCTCCATTACGTAGCACTAGAACGCTATAAAAAGCAAAAGCCCGTACTTCCGCAGACCTGCACCACCTATAAACGAGGCTTTGTGGTTTCACAGGGATCTCTCTTTTGAGGTTTCTTTCCTGAGTCACCGGCTCAGTCCTTCCAAATCTCCTTCACCTCAGTGTAGAGTTTACGGACCCAGCGGAGGAGCTGACCCGCGTTGTCACCCGGGCACAAAGAGCCCTTTCTTCCTGCAGAGGGTAACTATCACGTCCCGACGCTGTGGGCTGCTCGGTGTCAGCGCTTCCTCCACACGACTGCCGGAGCCACCGCACCAGTCGGGGCTGTGCCTTGCGGAGCAGCCCATTTGTCTCCAGAGCCGTCATCGCCACAGGAGCAAAGGCAAACATGAACTCAAACACAGACAAATAAAACATTAATATACTCCTGGCAACCCACTCCCGGCACAAATCAAAAGACCCCTAAAACCTTTGTGCAGTGCGATGCAGTGTAGTACCTGACTCTCCTCAAGCTGTCTGACAACACGGCCATCAGAATTTTTATATGCGAAAAATGCTCCAGCTGCTTGACACTGCAAATAACAGCGATTCACAGTCTTGGCTCCCCATTTGCCAAGCGTGCTTCCTTGCAAAGAGTCCTTGCAGAACTCAAGTTTTCCTCATTTTACTCGGAAAGCAGAGCAACCAGGAAATCAGTGTTCCTCAGCAACTAAAAATATTGCTTTTGTAAAAGAGAAAAAAAGAAGCGAGCTAAAAGCAGCAAATACCTGTGGGAAAAACTGAGCGCGCTTCTGCAGCGTGCTCCCGACTCGCGGCGCGGAATTCACTGAGGGGCGGCTTGATGCTGCCCTCCCTTCCCAGCGCAGCAGCAGGAGCCGGGGCTTTGATGTGCTAACGCTTCGCAGTAGGACGATCTGATGGGTGAAATAGCTTCTGTGGTTTGAGATTCATTAAGGACAGCTGCAACTGAGCGCTGATGGGTACGTCGTCGCTTTCCTAAATCGGTATCTCCTTTGTTGGGTTATGTAAAGCCGCTCACAGGAGCCACTCATCTGAAAAAGAAAAAATTAGAAGAGTTTTATAATCTATTATAGCACATCGTATGCCAGCATCCGCTGTCCCGAGTATCGAGAAGTAACGCAACAACTGAAATTATCGTATATGCAAGTGGAAGAATAAAAGGAAAATGAGATAAACTGTTTGAAGCAACAATTCTGAAATGCTAAAAAAGCTCAGAACTGAGTGTTTCTGGGTGGGAGGAGGATTTCTAGGACGTGCTTTTTCCCGGAGTGAATTCTCCAGGAGTCCCAAGTGTTATTTGCCTTTGAGTTCTGTGGTGTCAGTGTGGTTTCTTGTACCGATTTCCACATAGCCTGCCTCTATGAGGAGAATAGCTGGTGTTTAGAAAACATATTAACACATCTTAAGAACATGTTTATTGCATTTAAACTAACAGCAAAAACACGGAGAAGTGGCTGCTTTCTTAAAATCATGCCATGTGGTCAGCCTTAAAGTCAACCAACAAGCTTGTTCTTAAAATCCTTTTTAGGTGCCTAGATCAGATCCCAGGGAGCAAAGAGCTCCAGCGGATTTCCTTTGCTTCTTGGCTTGTGGGGCATATTCTTTTTAGGTCCTAGTGAAGCTTTGTAAAATACCTGTAAAATGCCGAGCACGCGGAGCTGGGAAGCCTTGAGGTGGATGCAAATCAAATAATCACACTCGGGGCTGCAGGAGAGGTACCCTGTGCTGCGGGGAGGTTAGCACAATGCTCTGATTGTCCGAGGCTCTGTGCTTGCCAGGAGCAAGACCTGGGAGGGGGGGGACAGGAGCTTGAAAAAGAAGTGAGGAAAGGCCTGAAACTATCTGGTTACAGCGTTACCTGTGTTGTGAAGGGCTGACTGAGAAAGAAGGCTCTTTTGGTTTTGGTTTTTGGTTTTTAACCTGGCATGCTAATTCTCTTGCATATAAATCAATCTCCCAGTATATGAAAGGAAGGAAAAGCAGGGCTAGGGTTTCAGCCCTGGTGGGGGCAGGTGCATTATTAGTGCTTGGTGGGTAATTACATCTTCCTCACTGACAGCAGTAATAAAACTTATTCTCGTGGTGTGGACGGAGCTTACATTAGCACCAGCCTCGAGCCTTGAGTTGCAGAGGGAAGGCTCTGTCTGCATAGGGCTCTCCGCAGGACAGAACTGTGACGTGGAGAGTGCAGTGGGTTGAGGGGCAATGTCACCATGCCAGCCTCAGTGAGACAGCCCCTGCGACTCAACTGGGGCAGCTGCGGAATGCAGCTCAGGCACCTGGTGAGGCTCCGAGCTGGAACAATAGGATTTGGGCTTCTGGAATGCAACTGATGAGGCTGAACTTTATCTTCAGGAACACAGGGACAGATAGCTTGTAAATAACAAGACAGATATGTTGTAAACAAGACAAGATAGATATGTTGTAAATAACATACACACATATTCACGTATGTACACACATATACATATAGGTTATACAGGTATGTATATGACATGGGTGTCTTCCCAGTTATGGTCGCCTGCAGCACCCTAAACACCTCATTTGCCATTCCCTGGATTCCCCCTGGCTGTTGAGGTGCTTCCAAATGATGTGTGTAATATGGATGTTCCATGTATATTTTCCCCCTCCAACCTTCCTGCAAGTTCTTTATGTCCTTTATACTTACTATTAGTATCCTTGGCTCCGTATTCATCTCCAGGTCTGTCAACACAGTTCACCTCCTGTAATCAGGAAATGGTGATTAAATGAACATCCAAGTACAGAAGCTGTCAACCTGGTGTTCATCTTTTTTTAAAGTAAGGGGAAAAAAGATATGTTCAATTACCTTTTGCACTCGTGTGGCTCTGAAAACCTCTTGGAAAAAGATAAAGATGGGAGGGGAAAAGGGGAAAAGTGGAAAGGGGAAGAAAAGGAATGGGGAAGGGGAAAAAAAGAGAAAAGGGGAAAGAGAAAAGAGAAAAGGGAAAAAAGGAAGAAAGGAAAAAGGAAAAAAGGAAAAAGGAAAGAAGAGGAAAAAAGGAAAGAGGAAAGGGAAGAGGAAAAGAGAAAGGAGAAAAGGGAAATGAAAAGGAAAAGGGAAGGGAAAACTGGCTTAATCTCTTCTATGACCTTAACACAGAATCAAGTTTGAAGGTCAATGCCAACTGTGTCATTTTTAGCAATTACAGGAACAATAATGAAGCGGGAGATCTCCACAGAAAATTCATGTCACAAGCCCTGCGGTTCTGTGTCTCATGGGGTGGGCTGTCAGGCTGCTTACAGGAGCTTGCTTGGGACATGGAGTCATAGAACCATAGAAGCACAGAATCGTAGAATCATAGAACCACAGAAGCACAGAATTGTAGAACTATAGAATCACAGAATCGTAGAACCATAGAATCACGGAACTGTAGAACCAGAGAATCACAAAAGCATAGAATCGTGAATCTGTAGAGCCACAGAACCATGGAACCATAGAATCATTGAATCGTAGCACCACAGAATCACAGAATCGTTGAACCACAGAATTGTAAAACTGTAGAGCCACAGACTGGTAGAACCGTACATAGAGCATAGAATCAGGGCATGCCTCAGGCTGGAAGGGGCCTTAAAGTCCCTCCAGTCCCGACCCTCTGCCATTTCGGTTTTAACGGCCCTTCTGCTCTCTGTTTCGGCACCTGGTCCCCTCCTCGGGACTTGCGGAGACTTTCAGGCAGCGTTGGGTGACAGGGATTAAAAAAACGCTGCCGGGAGGCGGCCCGACGGCGTCCCCGCGCCGGTCCCCGTTGCCCGACGGGACGGCCCCGAGGAGAGGGGCACGGGGAGCGCCTCCCGCCCCTCCCCGCCCCGCCGGCAGCTCCCTCCCCG